>JBCJKH010060403.1:0-16015 GCA_039877255.1 Loriculus beryllinus | reverse complement strand
GGGCAGAATGGGTAAGACATGGTCACCCTCACTACCAAACACTGTCCAAAAGGCAAAGTTCATTCCCAGATTGCTTTCAACACTCTTCACAGGGGAGGCCAAGGGCAGCCTTTCTGGTCGTAAATAAAGCTCTTTGCTTCTGCAATGTGAATTGTTTACAACAGCCAAGCCTTAGTTCACAAGGGTGCAGATCTCCAGCTTTTAACAGCCTGCACATGGCCAGAGCTCTCTCTAAAGACATCTTGTATGTGAGGAGAGATTCATTTGTGTGCAGGAGTCAAACACCATGTGCACACGCATTCATGGGCTCTGAAATCAGCAGACAAGCTGGCCTTTTGGGGGTTCACCTGCAAAGAGATGTGGATTTTAAGTGGTAAAGGAAGAAAGGCTGAGGATACATGTCCCTCTTTCAGGAATTTGCACGGGGCAGAAAGGTGGGTCTTGTCCTGTAACATGAAGAGCAGACCTAACAGCATGAATACCTCTTACTGGAAGATACTTGAATGATTTTTACTATGAACCATGACTCTTATGCTGACTTAAAGTGCTTTGGGCTTTTATATTGCACCCTGAAGACAATACTGCTGACCAGGGTACAGGTTTGCAACAGGCTCTGAAGGGAAAGCTGCCATCGTCAAACTACCACTGCCTCTTCCAGCATCACCCAGATGTTTTCCAGAGGGCATCCACCCAAGTTCATGCCCAGCTCCACCCTCCTTATGTGATCCTAAGAACGCGCATCTGGAGTGCTCCGCACATCCTGCTCTCTTCATGCACTCTGGGGAGCTTTTGCAAAGCTCTCCTAGGCTGGGGAAGGACAACAGTTCTCTTTAGGGTGTAACCAGCAAAGTTGGTGTTTTGCTGTTCCCTGTAACAGGCAAAATAAGTCACAGGCACCAAAGACAGTTTCACGCTCTAGTACCCATCACCAAAACAGTGGAGAAGCAGAACACAATTGGGAAGGCTTTCCTGTCCCAGCTTCTACACAACAGATGTTTTCAAGCCATGCTGCCAAAACTGACTGCAAACTCAGATAATCTGGAAAAGGTTGGGAGGCAGTGGTCTGAGCCATAGGCATCCCAATGTTGTCTGACTGCATTTAGCCTATAGGAATATCTATCTTCCTTACTCCTCCTGGTCAGGGACAAGTGAAGATTGTGTAAAATGGAACAGTTGTGAATTAAGCTGCTTTTCAGATCAGACCAGCTTGCTAGAATGCCAAATAACAAACTCGGGTGGATGGTACCCATGAGCTTCTTTGCTAGAGAACACAAGAGAAATCCCAGATCTCAGCAGTTTCGCAGAGGGTATATCTGTACAGTGCAGCTTAAAGAAGCAGTTTCAAAGAAGTTATTTCAGTGCTTCCAGGCAAACAAACCTTCACACTTCTTGCTATCAGAGGCTGACACTAAGCATGTTCTAAACATCCCTAGAGACTTGGATGCAGGAGGCAAGGTCCTTCCTGTGGCTTAGCAACTGGCCCTCAATGCTTGTGCAGAAACAGGCTTCGGAGCCCCTGTGTGCTGGGGATGCTGCTCAGGCAGAGCATGGGCACAGAGGCAAAGGCATCTGTTGAAATCCTAAGTCCCACAGCAGGGAACAGGAAACAAGAACATGTCTTAGAACAAGAGCAGGGCACATGGAGAAACAGAGGCTCTGTCATGCATGGCTGAAATCAATCATGAGTCGAAAAGTTGCCACTGAATGTGGTGAGAGCAGAATTAAGTCATCTCCAGGTTAGTTCTGCATGGAATGGTGATGAGACTACTTCTATTGTGGGTTTACTTTTCTCTGGGCAGGGAAGGGTGATAAAAAGCATTTCATAATGCATTTCACATGCTGTAAACAAGCATCAACTTCAGACCTGCAGGCTTAGCTTGATTTATTTAGAAAGCTGGAACAATTGAGGACATTGGCAAGCCAAAGCTAGCAACTTCTATCATATGTCAGAGACCGTTACTGATTCACACTTCTCTACCATGAGAAGCACCGTGAGCTGCTACAGGTCAGAAGCCTTGAAGTCACCTGGAAGTCTGAATGTAGAAGATGTAAATAACTTATAAAGCACAGTCTAAAAATAGAGATCACCTGTAAAACCCTGCAGTCTGCTCACCAAACAAGCAACTGAACTGCTTGCATGGAGTGAAAGGGTCACTGAACAGTAAGCACAGGTTTATATAGAGGCAACTGAAAGGCATTTTGTTTCACCTCCACTGATGTTCTGAAATGTCTGCTCCTGCATCTCACCTGGAGTAATCAAGGAACAGGGGATATGAGCTTTCCAAACCTTTGTCTTTTGGGCTGAAATGTTACATGCATAACACATGTCAAAAGCTGGCTTTCTGGCAAGAGTCTGACAGCAGCTCCTGTTTCTGTATCTGTTTAAAGGTAAAAAAAACCAAACCAAACAAAACAAAAATGTTCTGCCTGTCAAAAAAAGGTACTGACTCAATTCTTTTAACTTCTGCACAAGAATGGTTGAAGAACAACAACCCTGCACTGCTGAGTTCCCTTGGGAAGATGAGGATCCTTGGCTCATTTTTAGCAATCACTCAGGAATCTCCAGACACTGCACAAATAAGGTGAGTTTCTTTATTGCCATGCACCACAGATGGGCTGGCTGGGAGCAGAAGTTGTTGGACACTACTGAAGGTCACTGATGGTGAGGAGGAGAAACTTTCATGTCTTTAGACAGGGTAACCACAAGGGATCCACAGTCGATGTCTGTCTGTTTAACTGGGTTGCTGTGCGGGAAGCCTACAACTGGGACCTGATTAATCTGTAAATGGAGCCGTGCTGTGACTTAGAAGATGCAGCTCTGCAAAAGCCACCATAACACTGTTGTCTTTATGCAGAGAGGAGCCTGGTAGTCCAGGAAGGCTGAAGTGGTGAAAGGGAAGATTCTGGGGAGATCAAAAAGTGAGTCCCATGTGTACACGTTATGGTATCAGAACAGAGCCAAAGTGAAAACTGAGTGGCAAAAATGCTACAATTTTTATGTCCTTTATGGTAGATAATTTGTTCCAACCAGCAAAGAGTTACCATATTATTAAAAAGTTGAAGTGCTTTCTTGTTTGGCTGCATTTTTCCTTCCGTCTTAACTCTGATGCCTTTCAGGCATGTAACAGCCTGGGCAGTTAACTCTGCTTTATTCAAATAGTCCATAGATAAACACAGATAAAATTGTTTGCTGCACAGAAATTCAATCTACAGCTAACCAAAAGCACTTCCTTTATGGTGGCATAAGTATTATGGGGAGTCCTTGCTCTAGGACAGACACACATCCATGAGAGCCATCTCAGTGAATGGTTGATGGGTGGATTTAGATCAGAGTTCTGAGCAAAAGAAAAATAATATAATGCTATTTTACCCCTCATAATTGTGTAGAGTCAGTGGGGTCTGTAAAGGTATTTTTCATTGGGGGGTACCTTAAAAGAATGGAAGCAGAGTTATCAAATAGTAAACAAAGGTGAGGAAGAAAGTGCCATAAAAACGACCTGAAATACGCTGACTGTTCTTTAGCTTCAAATTCCAGGCAGTAGAGCAACAAAGGGGAAAGAAAATTAACATGACTTGAAATAAACCCCCAAGAAACCTTTCCCTGGAGAGCACAAAGGACCAGAACTGACTGACTCCTTTTGCTATGGTCATTATGTGGAAGGCAATAAGATGTGCCATTAGATCTGGAAGGACTGTAAGGGGAAGCGGTTTTCCAAGTGTCAGGGCTACAGACAGGATATAGCTTCCCAAATTCCCAGCTCCTAACTTAGCTAGGGCATAAGCAAATCTCTCACCACATCTCCCCACTATGGTAACATGTCAGGTCTATGAAAATGTCACTTTACTCAGCTGTTATTTACAGCTGTAATGAAAGATCTGGCTGAGTTATTTGACACACATCCACATTCTCTGCTCCAGCCGATAAGCAATATTTGTTTAACAGATGATTTATTTTCCCAATATCTTCATGTGTTGCACATGACGAGTAATTTATACTAAAGCCGGATGAGATTATATCTGGAGGTGATAACAGTAAAAGCAGACCTGAGGTAGAAAGCAGAACTTTATTGTTTCAAAGACTTGCATCCTTCCTGCCTATCTCCGTCTTCTTTCAAGTGGGAAATGCATGCTGCTTTGCTTATTGTCCTCAGTGCTATACAGGGATTCAATGGAAATTAAGGAGCTAGAAGACATCACCCTGGATATAGCCAAGTTTTTCATGGTAGATGTTGAGACCCCTGTGCCTGTTTCCCAGAAGGGACATCTGTCACTGTTTGCGGATCAGGTGAGGTATGGAATCATTCCCCCTCCTTTGCATTGAACCAAGGAGGAAGAGGAGCAGGTATGCATTTGGAACTGGACAACGGACAGCCAGGTGGGGTTTGCCTTTGCTAGGCAGTGGATGAAGGCATGAAACTGAAACCACCACGAACCCCTGCTGCGAGAATCCCTGCAGGATGCAGCCCCATGGGAGTGGTTCTGAAGTGGGTCAGGATGCCAGGCTGCAGGCAGATGGGTGCCTCGCTCCCTGCCCAAGCCTGGGGCTTTCCCCAGAGCTGCTGGGACCCACATGTGCTTGGAGAGGCATGTGCCATGCTCCATGTGCCGGCTGCAGGCTGGTTCACGTTGGGGGTGCTGAGCATTTCTCACGTGCTTTCTCTGTAGGTGTTGGCAGGCTGGAAGTTATATATTGCCTGGAAACCTTTTGATGGCCATGTTCCCCACCTAATCCCCACAAAATAGTCCCCCTTCCTGGAGCATTTTCTGTGTAGGATGAGGTGCTGACTTTGCAGCCCAAGGGCTCTTCAAAAAGGATTGTCAGGAAGAGGTGTTTTGGGTTTGGCTTTTTTTTTTTAATGTCAGCCATAAATCTGACAGGTTTGGAACACACACTGACCTGGACCCCGTTGTTGGGACCATGCCTACAAAGGCTGTGCCAAGGGCCAGGGCATCATCCTCCTCTGCATTTGAGATGAAGCTGGAATCTCCTCCCACCATGCAAGACTGATTCTGGCATCATACTCCTGTCCATCATAGCTCCTGAATGTAAGTAGAAATTGGCATTCATCTGACAGCTGATCCACTGGGATATAGTCTGCAGAAGTCAGTGCTCAATGAGGCAGGTTGCAAGGACAAATAATTCTTTTAAATAAAAGGGAACTCACTGCAGTGGCAAAACTTGTTGTAATGGTGACAGTATTGGGACAAAAAGTCTGCTGCTTCAAGAAGGCATGAATGATGGTTCTGCAGATGAATGTGATCCTGATCTCCCCTGATATCCATTAGGAGTCATGCTACTGAATGCAAAGCACTTATTTCAGCAGTTCTAGCCTAAAACTATATCCCAGGGCAACAACTGGGAAAACGCTAAACAGATTTGGCTACTTTGATGTAATTTCATTCCCTAACCTTCCAGCAACTCCTTCTTTCTGTGTTCTTCTAATATTATTAGAAATGTATTTAATTGTATTCATGTTCCTTTTGGCCCAGCATTACATGCAATGCCCAGAGAATTCAGTAACCCAAATCTTAAGAATCAATTTAATCATGTTTCAGATTTAAAAAGCAGAACTAGGTAAAAGTCACCTTCTATTTTCATTGGAGTATTTGTGCTTAAGCACAAAACAACTGACAAACTCCCTACATAGAATTTATTTAAAGAAATAAAAGCCAATTTCTCCTGCACTGCAAGTAAAATGCAAGGAAAAAAAAAAAATAGTCCTTAAATGGTGTTGAACTTGTGGTATTTATGACTCTGGCCCTAAATTGCCTTTCATATTTTCTTGGATCCCAAAGCTGTAGCCAAATTGGCTGGTTAAATGTGAATAAATGGTACATTGTCTTTGAAACAAAGTTGTGCTTATTAAAGAGGAGAGAGTTTACTTTTTCAGAGTCACAGTTCATAACACAAAGCAGAGAGAGCACAGATTTTACACACAAGAAAGCCTCCGATAAGGGCACGCAATCTCATTTTAGTCTGTACAAGAAGAGATGTCCTAGAGCAGGAAAATTCTTTAGCATTATTTGTGAAGTTGGGCAAAATAGCTGGCTGCAAAAGAACACAAACTGGGTTCAGACTGGTGATTTCGATAGGTCTGCAGTAAGGAATAGCATGAAATACTTCCCACAGATCTGAATGTTGTTTTCTTCATCTGACAGCAATTTATTGTAACTGTATGTACAAGAACTTTGGCCGTGACTGAGCTTATATATGGTTTTATGGTATTACAACACAAAGAGTATAGGCTGCATTCCTGGCTCTGTCACGTTTATAAGCAAAACAAACACTAATATAAGAGGCAATTAAAAAAGGCGTGGCTTGGTGTGCAAATAGCTGCAATTATTGATTTGCCAATTCTGCATGCTCTGATGAACAGCAGAGTAGTGGAGTTAAACAGAAGCACATTCATGGATTGCATAATTGCTCATAGATCTGCAAGTCCTTGTTAAACGGCAAGATTAAAGCTAATTAGACAGTGAAATTTGGAACCTGAAGCAAGCAAAGCTCGCTATGTTTGTCTTGCTTTCTTAATAACAACTGCAAGTACAGTATTTGCAGGGGGGAAATGAGAAGGCAAACTCTGTATAGTCAAATAGAGTGGAAGCTCCTAGTTAGTTCATTATTGCATTGTACCACAAAGAGCACAGTCCTGCACCATTGTTACCAGCATGGTTATTACATTCCCGTTGCAATGTGATACAAAATCTACAGCAAGAATTCCTCTGAAATGTGTAAAATGTTCATTTATGATCAAGTTAAACTGGAAAACTTAATTCTGCCTTACACAGACTCAGTTTCCCGTAGGAGTCAAGCACTAGAACTCTCAGTCCTAATGGCCCAAGAGCTGAAATTGGTTTTTCTCCTGCTCTTTCATCTTCGATATCTATGGGCTTTCTTGGTGTCATATTGTTGGAATGGAGGCAGTCATATCCCCATTAGAGAACTCTGCAGACACCTCCACCCCAGCTGTTTTCTGGTCCAGCCGGTCTTCATTCATTTTCCTCCTACATTTTATTTTACAAACACATAGCAACAGCCTGATCCTGCCAAACCAGAGGTGTGTGGGCAACTCTTTGCACATAAACAGTCCCATCAAGACGGCACACTCCCAGGCATCTGCAGGTAAGGCTCAGTATCAGGTTGAGATCTGATTTTCATAATTAACACCTCACACCCTACACACCATAATTTGGTGAGAGGGAGTCGCTGCTCATGGGGAAGGTTTTGGCATGCTAGGGAGTAAAAGGCAGTTTTCAATAACATGCTACAATAGCCTTAGAACTTGGGCAAGTAAATGAGGGTGTGAGAAGCCATTGCAAAATGTGTCTACTGGGAAGAAGTTTGAATTGTCACTAATCCACACACAGATAAAATTTTCCCATGGAAAGATTTATGCTGTAGTTTTTATTCCATATAGAAGCCCATTGACTGTGTTGAATACAACTGCAAATGCCTTTTATATGTTAACAATTGAAAGATCCTTGGGGAAGAACTTTCATCATCCTTCAAAAAACCTCCACCACCATTGCTTACGCTCTGAAGTTTGAGTTTTAAAAATAATTTTTATAGCTAAGGGATAAACAAGATGAAGCAGAATAAAAGTCACAATAAATCTACCCAAATCCTATTCCACAGTCAACTGTTTCATTGGCACTGACTCAGGCTGACTGAAATCTACAGTGCTACTGCCAGCTGCCTGAGCCTACAGACCACTAACCCTGCTCTGCTTGGCCATGCATCGCACAAACCTTTCATGCAGACTCATGCTACAAAACCCCACTGCAGTAAAGGGCACAGGCACGCAGCCTTCCCCAGACCACATCTCCATACCAACTTCCCTGACAGACATCCATCCCCCGCCCCAAGTTAACAGGCAGTTTTGTCCTTTCTTTCAGTAAGAACTCCAGTAAACGTGGCTCCACGCTCCTGACAAAACCAGTGTGGGATGCCAGTGAATAAGGATGCCTGGGAGCCTGTCTCGGTCCAGATGGATGCAGCTCCAACCTGTATCTGCCAGGCAGGGCAGTGTCACTGAGAAGGAAGTACACTTTCTATTCTTAAGATAGGCAGGGGAGCCTTTTCAGACCTGGGTTTCATTCTCACACTGCTGTTAAAGAGTTTACCCAGCCAAACTACCAACACTTATGTGAGCCTGGGCACACCAGCAGTGATGCCAACACCGGACTGCAGCCACGATGGGGCACAAGCAGCCCTCAAGCCCTCGTCTATGGGTGCAGGTGGACGGGCACTGCCGGGGGACACAGCCGGGGAGCCCCTGTCAGCGAGCACAGGCCCTTTCCCCGCTGCCCCTCTATCCCAAGGCATTGCAGCCTGTCTCCCACCCAGGACCCGGAGAGAACAGAGCCCAGCTCTGGTTTGCCTCTTACCACTTTGCCGTCCTTGGCCTCCCGCCGGTGCCCCGGGGCCGGGGGGTCCGCACCGCCGCTGCCCCCAGCTCGGCCCTCACCGGGCGACAGGGAATAGAAAGGGGGACTGGGACTGGGGGGCAGCCCCGAGTCCGGGCTGTCCAGCAAGCCTTCCCGGCTCTTCTCCTTCAGGCTCTCGTCCATCCCTTGCAGCTGTAGGTGACCTACCATGTCTGGGGGGCAGCGAGGGGGCCGCAGCGGGAGAAAATCCTCCCGCGCCGCCCGCCGCGAAGGGAGGGAAGGGGAAAGGAGCCCGGCGGGCCCCCGCTGAGCCCCGATCGCCGCCACCAGCCTTCCGGAGCCCGGGCTGCGGGGGGCAGTGCCCGCATCGGCCGGACCGGGCTACCCCGGCCGCTTTCCCGGTACCCGGCTCCCGGGGAATGGAAGCAGGGCCGGATCCCGTCGGGCGGGGGGACACGACTGGGGCTGGTTGCGTGCTGCGGAGCCCGGGGCGACCCCGCCGGCAGAGAGCGCTGAGCGCGGCGGGGGACGGGCGGGCCGCGCTCCTCCAGAGGCTGCCGCCGTCCGCCCGCCCGCCGCCTCCCGGCCGCCGATTTATCCGGAGAAGGTGGGAGGGGAGCCGGGGAGCGCCCTCCCCTTCCCCGGGCCCCCCAGCTCTGCCCCGGCCGCGCGTTGTCAGGCACTTCCCAGGCGGGGAGCGCGTTTAGCACCGCCCGCCCGCTCGCTTCTGCCCCACGCACCCCCCCTGAGGAGACCTGAGGCAACCCCCGGCCACCGCGGTACCCTCGGCCCTCGGGAGAGGGACCTGGCCGTCCCTCAGCCATCGCAGGGCTGCGGGTTTGCTCTGCTGAACTCCCTTTCTTCTGTCCGGGTTCATCTTTGCTACTTTTTCCTCATTTCTGTGTAATTTTTCCCTCAGTTCTGTGTGATTTTTCCCTCAGTTTTGATCTTTCGCCCTCTTTCACCCCCAGAGCAGCTTTTCCGCTCAGTGCCAAGGTGTGAAGGCATGAAGGAAGAGCTCTCCTCAAGAGCCATCATCATCCCTCTTTGCTTTGAGGTGGCCAAGGGTGGCATCACCAAGGCAGTGGGGTCACCACGGCAGCTCTGGTTGCTGAGGTGTGCAAGCCCGCCATAGCCCCTGTGGCAGCCACAGCGTCATGGCGGTCCTTACACCTCACGCTCAGTACAGCCCCAAAAGCCATCTTTGTCTCCACAGCTGCCGGTCCACAACCACTAAGGTTGTGTTTGAGGTCACCATGAACACAACGGGATGGCATTCCAGGTACCAGCACAGCCACTACCCAGGAAGAACAACAACAGTGTGTGCCAGAGGCATTGCCAGCGCTGAGGGGAATAGAGTCCGTATCAACCCTCAGGGTTTGGAGAAGCAAGCAACGGTTAAACAGGTTGGGCTTGCTGAAGCCAGTATGGATGTTTATTGCACAATAACTGGCTGATGTTAACATTACCTTGTCCACAGCCTTGTTATGTTTTTCTCATCATGTTTTCTCTCTACATAGAGTCTAGACGGTGAGAAATCTGGGGCAGGCCCACTCATGCAGCTCAGCCTCATGGAGCTTTATTCACAGCCACCTCTTCTTAGGCTGTTGGCCCAGCACCCAGCAGAATGGGACCGTGGCTTAGTGCTATGAGCCCAACAAACATAGAATCATAGAATCATAGAATGGTTTGGGCTGGAAGGGACCTTAAAGATCATATGGCTCCAACACCCCCCTCCCACTCCCCCTCGTCATCAGCAGGGGTATCTATCAGCAAGTTAGATTAGAGCTTATGAAATATGATGTTTGTTGTGGCAGCTGATGAAAATGTGAGGGGTCTGGTACTGCACCTCGTGATGAAGGCTTTCATACCTGAGCCCTGAAGATGGCACAGAGTCCTTGGAGGTAGGGTTGATTGTGAAACAGCCTGCACTCCATCCTCCTGAGGGAGCAGGTCACACTGTATGGTGGAAGGTGAACTCAACAGCTCATAAAGCTGGGTTTGTTTAGACGTATTCTTGCTCAAGTCAAAAGGAAAGGCCAATGATGCCCAAATCCACCCTTGATGAAACGAGGGGCCCTCCTCAGAGTGACTGAAGCGATCTGTGTGCACTGAGCTGTGCAGAGGAATGTCACTGATTTATAAATGTCAAACAGGCACCGAGCAGCCCACACACGAACCTCAGTGAATTCTTACCTCTGACCCTCTCAGCAGCTCCAGCAGCCACACAGGCTAACTTAGAGCCCCTCACTGTAAGGGCTCTGATGTCTCGCACAGGCTACAGCTGATCTGAAAATGTCAAAGGGGACCAAAGGTCAAAATTTCCATAAATTAGGCCCTGGGTTGCTACCTATCACGTAATAGGATTCTCTGGCCAGTTAGCACTGTGAACTCAGGCATTCAGCACAGCAGTTCCCCTCCAGCCCTGTTCCCCTGCCCCTCTCCTGAACTGGCAAGACCATACGTGCAAAGGGAAGGGGTGTTTTCAGAGCTGCTTTCCTCCAAGAAGAAAAAAGGAGCAGGACAAAGAGACAGTGGACACGAGTAAGTGCACAGTCCTTTACTCCTAGAGAGGTATATTTTAGCTTGGGGAGCAGGTGAGGGGAGACTTTTTTGTCTGCTTCTTGTTTTGAGGTCTACAGTCCAGTTTTTCCAGGAGCTAAATAATGTATTTTTAAAGGTAAATTTAAGTACAATACATGTGTTCAGCACAGAAGTGAGTGTTCATGGTTTAGGGTTTGCTGAGCATTAAAAAATTGAAACACTAAGCACTGCTGAGCATCCCCAAGCATTTGCAGAGGTATTGACTTCACTTAGAACTGGCAGAACTGCTGCTGGGTTCTGCAGGGCACGTGTGGTAGTATTGTTATTACTGTTGTTGTTCTGCAGGGCATGTGTGTGCACATATTATGGTGATCTTGTTATTGTTGTTCTGCAGGGCATGTGTGTGCACATATTATGGTGGTGGTGATGTTGTTGTTCCTGTTTATGTTTGAAGTTACTAGTGGGTTTCTCGTACAAGATGGAGCTCTCTTATGTAAAGCACAGGGTGGGCAGGTGATAAGAAATGCTGTCCCGGTGGCTGTGATGGAGGCAACTTGTTCTTTGGTCTCGAGTCCTCCCAAAGCCACTGTATTCAGCTCTTGGCCAGTGAAAATTTGCCTGAATGGAAACTCAGTGAAGGGTACAGTCTGCAGACACAGGTTTATATATGGAGTAGTAGAATTAAACAGGACATAAATATTGCACTGTGCCCTACTGAAGGAGAAAAACAAGTGAAGGATTTTCAGTTGGGGCCTTGTTCTACTGAAACTCTCCTTAGATCAGCAATTCTTCATTTGCTGGGAGGAATCACTAGGGACAGGTACATTCCTGTGTCTTGGCTTGGGAATAGGGAAACTGCATCCTTGTGTGTGTGGTGGGACAAGGAGGAAGGAAAAGTCTGGAGGGAAGTTTTCTGAAGCAGCTGAGTATAGACAAAACAGGTGCAAACACAGTGGTACAAGAGCAGCAGTGTGTGAAGGCATTGGCTGTGGGACAGTGACCTCTACTACCAGCACTAACACTGAAGGAATAACCCTGTCTATCTGAGAATTCGAGTGTAAACCAACAATAAATAAGGAGTGGAGAGTCAAGTAACAGAAAACTAGGGAAAATTTCAGCAGGACTGTATCTGTTAAGATTCACTCTCAGGCAGAAGTGTAATTCTGATAATATCGATTAAAGAAGGCTTTATGGAGAACACATTTCTTGGAGCTACTCAAACCTTTCTTATATAGACGCCAATAGGGTCTATTTTGTTATAAAATGCAGTTCTCAGGCCCAGTCTTGACATGGACAAAGAAATACATATGAAGAAAGCCCTACGCTTTGCTGGGAGCTGCAGGGGTTTGGTGCTGCTAAGGACCAGAGACCTCCCGTGTGCCAGGCTGGTGGCGTTGACAGCTCTTCTCAGGTAATGAGCAGAGCATCAGGGATGCAATGCTATCTGCATCCTGGCTCACTGAGCTCCATTCAATTGTGTCTGAGGTTTCCAGGTGAGGCTTCACAAACAAAAATGTGCTCAGGTGTTTGTGGTCTTCAGAGAGCCCTCAGTTAAGGGCTGTGACTTTGTGCACATGCTTGGATGTTTGTTCCTCTTTGTTACTGGCCACCTGGCACTCACATCTGGCACTCCTCTTACTGATAGTATTCCTGGGATCCCTTTGCAGCCTCTCAGCAACCTCGACCTTCTCTCTGCCCTCCTTCCCTGTGTCCAGGTTCTGCCTGGGCTCCTGTATCCAGCACAACTGTGTTACAGCATCCAGCAGGCTGAACATCCCACTAGTAAGATATATTGTGAACAGTCGGATCAAAATGCACGAGGTGAAGCAGAAATGAAAGAGGGACTCTGTGGGCAGTAGGTGCAGGAACCCAGAGAGCCTTCTTGGTGTGAGCAGCCTTGCTTCTGCATAAAAGCCGGTATCCCTCCATGAATACACTGGGATTCTAGCCTCTCCATGCTTTGATGAGTCCTCTGCCTTCTGTTTTCCTAGCTATTCTCTTAGCTAGATTTGAGTACTTTAGGGATCTGCCGTCCCACAGACATGGCAGAATGTCAGCATCACGTGCTAAGTTTCCTTTCACTGCTGCCAGGCTTGAAAGACAAATACAGTGAGGGAAGAAAGAGACAGGATACAAACACCTACATCAGGACTTTTTCTGAAGCAGGCTGGGTGGCAAAATGGGAAGAATGCTAGGAATGTCCATTCTGGTTCACTGTCAAACCTGATCCTGCAGAACACCCACAGCGTAACTAGTCCCAGTAAGAATGGCTTGGGCCACAGTTGGATATAACTACGCTCTTTGGTTCCCTCCAAAGAGGTGCAGCCTTTCCTCTCTGCAGTGTTCCTTACAATAATGTTGAAAGGTACCAAAGCAGCAGCATCACTGAGGGGAATGTGACCGCAGAGTAGGACCCAGGTACATCAGGCCCAGATCACCCTTGCCTGGCAGCTCACAGAGTTGCTCACCTCAGCCCAAAATGATCTAAAACATGAGGGTGGCATACCACTGCTCACTGAACAAGTGCCGATGTTGGACAAAGAGAGGAAACACATCCAGAATGCTGGAAATGGATTGCCAATCCACAGGCCAATAATGATTTGTTTCGCAGGGCAGAATGACAGAGTTCACATCAAAGGAACCTTTCTGCCTGAAAAGCAGAGGTCATTTTTGGAGAGATAAATTCACCTTCTAAGAGGTCTACTAATTTATTTAGGAAGCCCCCACATCAGAAATCTTTTCAACCTGGACTCTGAATCTTGGTTGTCTAATCCAGTGAAGGCCACAGCCCAGAAGGGAACAAATTAACATGGGTGGTTGCTCCTGAGAGCTTCTCCTAGGAGATATCTGGTCTCATTGAGTATCTTCATGTATGGCTTTGCCAAGTGACTACAAGGGACTGTAGCTTGTTCCGTCTCCTGTTAGCACTGTGTCAGTCCTGCACTGGGGGAGCAACTGGAACACTATGCATCTCCCTCAGGTCATGGCTGCATCTGCCTTGGCCCTCTTGCCCTCTCCAGATAAACAGTCCCTTCTAGTAATGACTTGGAACAAACCGTCTAGCAGGAAATGGTGATGAAAGTTACAAACTGTCCTTTCTGGGGCCAGGAGTGCCTGTTCTTCACCATAAATCGAGGAAGGAAATTTCCTTTAAACATCCTGGGCATGATGTAATGACAGTGCATCGCCCAGGCAAGACACTAGACTTTGCAGCTGAAGTAAAGGATGATCTTTGGAGAACATGCATAGGGTTAGATGGAGATGTTGCTTTCTCACTTTTGACTGCAGTTTGTACAGTTTGTGCCACAATCAAGGCAAAAAAAATAACTGAATGCTGTATCACAGACCTAGCAAAGGGTCTGAAGCATGGAGTATCACCATAAAGACTTCTGCTGACTCTGCTTGCCTTTGAGTAGGGTGCTGCATGCCGAGTATTCAATTACCTGTTGAGGCCAGTTGGCATTTGCTGATACTTGAGTCAAAACACAGCTTCCCTTCTCACTGCCCTGGAGAAGGACCTGCCTGTTACCCTGTGAAATTTCCCCTGCTTGTCTGTCAGGGCTGCTGGGCTGTAATCTTGGAGGATAATCAGCAGCGAAACCGTTCATAAATCACAGCTAACAGAAAAGACGCCGATAGGGTCTTAAATTTCAAGCCTGCGAAGTCATCATTTCAACAATGACAGTCAAAGGGGAGATTAAGAATTCTTTTACATGGAAAAGTTTTTCTTGGAAGAGCAACCCTCTCTTTGGTTGCCTGTAAATACAGTCATGTGGATTTGATTTTTACATGGCCCTTCTGCCCACTTGCAGGGAAGGCTCTGCAACCCCGATGGGCCTGTTCTCACACCGAACTGGCGTGTGGAGGGACTGCGGTGGGATTTGAGTAAGGTCTCAGAAACAAAGGATTGAAGCTTTGCCCGGTGCTAGCAAACGGGCTGCCTGTTTGGGAGGCAGTGGCAGGAACTTCGAAAGAACCAGACCCCTCTTGGCTGCAGTCCACCGTGCCTCTGGGCCCAACTGCAGAATGGCAATAAGACCAGTGCCTTGTTTTATGGTGCAAGTAACGCATTCAGAGATTATCTGTACTTACACCTCATGGTGTTTAAGGCTGTAAGGGTATTGTGAAGTCTGCTGCCAAAAAGTGAATGTGGGGTTGGATTAACACTCAACCTGGAGGGTAACTGATCTCTTTGTGATCCAGACAGAGTCTTGTCTTGCTTTGTTCATTGGGACTAAGTGCTGTACTTAGGAAGAAAGGAGGGAGAGTGTCTCTGTGTAGTTCTTGCCCTCCCTGCTCTGGCTGATGACCAACAGTGCTCACAGCTTCTGTCTTCAGGTTGAGAACAGCAAGTCTCAGAAGAGCTCTACACTCATGGTCATGGCTGTCCCCAGACAGCCCAGCTGGAAATGGACTCTGCCTGTTCACTGCAACTCTGGGATAACAAACATTTACAGCATGGTTTCTGCTAACACTAATGAGTTCTATTAGATCAATTACTTAGAGTGAGGTCTGACTTAGCTGCCTCCATTTCCATCCATGGGGCAAAGTAGAAGAGCTAATACTGATGTTACTGGTCAAAGACGAATCTACTTGCTCAGATCTAACCATGTTCAGAATCACTGTTGGACAGCTACAGCTTGCTTAGCACTACAAGTCTAGTGGTCAGGCTTCCAAGGTTGCATAGCACTGATGCCACTGTGGTAACTTGAACCACAAAGAGCTTGAAAACTGGAGGGATTTAACTTCTGGTCTGTAGAGGATTTAGTGACAACCTTGCCTGGGGCTTTCTCACTTTCTGATAGGTTCATGTATTTAGAACTGGCTTATTAAATTAAAACCAGCAGATGAGTTAGCTCAGTTAAGCTACCTGAGGTTATGGAGCCTCAAGGAACCCATTTTATAATTGAAGAAAAAATATGAAAATCAAATCCTCCTTCACGGAAGGCTTTGGTTTATTTGTTTGCGAATTCAGCATCACGACCCTTATACAAAGCAGAGCCCTAGTTCAGAACATGCCAAAAGCTACCATGACCTCAGAGAAATAAGAGCTGCATGATGGCTCCTGCCTCTCGTGGGCGAT
>JBCJKH010060402.1:37845-50127 GCA_039877255.1 Loriculus beryllinus | reverse complement strand
TCAGCCTGGCTCCATACAGGAGCTGCTCCAGCCCCTGAGCATCCTCATGGCCTCCTCTGCACTTGCTCCAACAGCTCTGTGTCCTTCTTATGCTGAGGGCACCAGAACTGCACACAGTGCTGCAAGTGGGGTCTCACTCTCAATTCAGAGCATCAGGCCCTTCACATGCGCTGTGTTTTCAGCCACACAGGTCTGGAGCAAGCCAGGCAAGCTTAGACTGTACAGACTTCAAGCCAATGTACGACTAGATGTAAACTGAAGGTAATGGAGCTGTGCTGATATATAGAGCACGCAGAGATAAGGTGGTACATGCTCCTGTTCAGAAAGTGAAAAGTCTTCAGCCTTAGGGGAGCTGTTCCTAGATAGGGAAATGTCTGCTCTGAAGACATTGGCTCTGAATCCTGTTCATGATGCTGCTGCTTGCACATTTCTTACCCTAATGTACTGGCAGCAACAGCTCTCACCCTTCCCTCCCACCCTAAACATACACATAAGGACTCTGAACACATTAACTGGCTGAAGGCACAGTTTTAATCTGTATAGGCTGATGGCTGAAAAAATACAGCCTACAGTCAATTCTTGTCAAATGGAATAAGACAGGACATGCTGTTGTATAAAGTGACAGAGGCTTGAATGCATCTTCATCCAACACAGTCATCAGGGACACTGGCATTGGGGGATTTGTTAACTTGTCACTTAGTGAACCTCTTGTTGCTATCACCACAACTTAAGATAGCAAACAAACACTTGACATTGCTTAACGTTTGTCATGAGTGAAGGAGGCTGCAGCAGAGGCTGCATGCCCTCCTTCATTGTAGAATTTAATCCACTGAGGGATATTGAATCACTTCATCAAGGTGGAAAGTTCCTTCCCATCATGATGGAAAGTTCCTGCCTTGGAATGGCACATGTTCCCTTCATTAGATTTAATGTATTTCTCATTATCCAAATCTGCCAGTGCAACAGTGAGTCTTGTTCATAAATCAGTTTGCCCTTTTGCTTCGCAGTCTTGAAGAGATTTCATCAAACGAGACATAAATGAGACCTGTAAGGCAGGAGGTCAGAGCATCCCTAACCAGACACTAATAGCTATTCTATAAGTCTATTTTAATAGCTTCTGTAAAACAATCAAAGGTCCTTTCTCACTCCCCCTACCTTCACGTTGGTGTTTTTATATCTCAAACAGGAAAGGAAAACAATGAATAATTGGATTACAGTTTTTTATCACTTGTATTATAATAGAACCTAGAAAAGCCAAGAAGGTTTTCAGCCTCCTTGTGTTTGGTGCTGTACATTAAAGCTGATTGATGATTATTCTAAACTAAGTTCTTAACATTTGGATGGAAGTTTTCCAGGAGACCTTTCTAGAAAAATATAAGAAAATGTATCTTAGTGCACCATTTTTTGGCAGTTTCCAATAGCACTTCCAGTTAAGCACACATAAATGTATGCTCGTGGCTGTTCACTAAGGTACATATCTGCATATGTTTCATGACAGCGCATCAGTGACTCCGAACATCTGGGACCAAGAGATTATCATAACACAACTGCACCCTGACATATCGCATTGGCTCATACAGTAAGCACCTCCGAGTTAATTCTTCACTGGTAATGCAGTGACAAGCAAGTTTTTAACTGGAAAGAGAAAATTAAGGCATTGAGCTGACCCAAATCTGTGGGAAAAGCAGGAACTACACCCAGCCCTCCTGGATATCAGTCCAAAAGCCATTTCTACAAAGTATTCCATGAATTAAGCTTACCTCCCAACACACTCTCACATCTCCTTTACCCGTCTATAGCTCAGCACACCAGCAAATACCATGACAAAGTATTAATTCTCACTTTAGCCGTTGTTCTCACAGCATTTACCATCCTTTTGTCACAGCCAGCCTGCATCTCCTCCACTTATTCCTCAGTTCCAACTTCTCTTCATAGAATCATGGAACGGTTTGGGTTGGAAAGAACCTTTAAGATCATCCATTTTCCATAGACCAGAGTGCAAAGCTGAAGTGTCTGCACATTTAATTGAGATTATGGGGGGAATTAATTATAAGATTAACAATCTCTTGTAGTGATATGACAGAGCAATACCCATAACTGCAGCACAGGTTTGATAGGACTGTAAGATCATAAAAAGAGTGCTATTGAACTGCATGTGAATGAAAAGAAAATGACTTGTGACACTCCTGGAATGGGCATGAGGTATGTTTGGACAGCCCAAAAAAATGCTTTTTACCTTCTAAAATGGAAAAGATTTCAAAGTGTGTACAAAAGAAACAGAGTGAGATTAATCCCAAACAGGCAGAGCCAAGGAAAGGGAAGGACTCGTCAGGTGTAAGTTCTAATCCGACAGGAGCAGCAGGGGGATGTAAAATTAACAAGTCAAATTGCTCGTTGCTTGCATGGGTTGCGGGTTGCAATTCAGTCTGAGTTATTTACTGCAAAATTTGAGGCTAAAATCTCTTGCAGCTTTTCTGTCTACTCTGTGGCCAAGGATTCTTTGCCTAGAAGTACCTTATTTTAATCTATTTGCCAGATGTTTTCAATGCAGTCCTTTAAAACAACACTGTTCAAGATTTCAGACTGAAAGGAAGGCTTGGTGCATCACATCTATTGCTCATTTCCTCAGTTCCTGTGCCTACACAGGCAGAACAACACAGCAAGGGGAGATAGCCCTTCCATATAAAGTGTTAATAAAGTTTTAATAATAAAACATCTCTCCAGGCATCAAATTCCCCACTGAGGACACTGGAGTTTTACCATTAACTTCCATGGAATGGAGACATAGTCTCCGGCTATATATTTCATATAAATTACATTGCTATTAGACTTTACTCCCAACAGAAATCACATTTATACAAGCTCCAATCCAATACTCATGACCTCCAAAGCACTTCCAAATATTTGCTCCTTGCTCCCCTTCCCATGCACAGGGTTATTTTCTCTTTAAGTATCATAGCAATTAAGACAAATTACCAAGATTAATTTTTCTTCAAGGTCTGTTTCAAAAGCAAAGCTTTAATCTTTCCAAACTTGGTACATACAGGCACAAGCCTTGGTACATGGACACGTGAGCCCAGCAGTCCCATAACTGCTCTGGAGAGGTCAGGTTCAGCCTGGAGCATCCCTTCTTGAAAGCAGCTGAGCACATCATCAACTGGCATGGTACCAAGTGCAGTTAGCTCCTGCTTCAAGGGAAGCACTAAGAAGCATGCTTTGTGCATAGAACTGAAGTGCATAATATAGCATACTTCAGTTCTGCCTATGTGCCAGGAAGACTGGATTTCCCCTTCCCAACCCAGTGCCGCGGCTGTGCCCCACACCAGAGCTCCAGCAAACACTGATTACATCCTATGAATTAGTGCAAACTTCTGTGTCATACAGAGCACACACGTTCACCCATGTTTAACTCAGCAGCCAGGACTTGTCCAAGGTAATGGTGATCTACAATAACTTCGGCATAAGCCACCTATACTTCAGCATAAGAAACCTCTTAGACTGTTGAAACCAACCACGCATAGGCTTTGGGAGCCCAAGGAGCATGTGTAACCTCTCCTGACTGAGCTTTGAAGCTGAAAGACAATTTAAAATGTTTTTAATTGAGCAGAACGAGAGGTCTATCCAACAAAGAAAGCCAGGAACCATGAACGGGATCTGCCAGAACTGCCTCCATCTCTCTGATGCTGCCTAGGGAAGTACCAACCCTGCCAGCCCACAGTAGGGAGCCAGCAGTTTTGGGTGAGGTATACAAGTTTTCCTCATGAATTATTACTGGTACCTGACTTCCAGCACCTTATACCAAGCTCCTCTACCTCCTTTTACCATGAAACAAACCCTCTAGTTTGTTATTGAGTTTATACTCAACTCATTCTAAGAAAATGATATCTACAAGGAATGATAATCAGCTCCCCAGCAATGCAGAATTCAGTTCTAAGCATATGAATTGAAGTTATATTTTTTCATTTCTAAATCTCACTTTCCTCAACCTCTATTCTCCCCAAATCAGCCAAGATCATGTTCCAGACACCCCAACACTGAATGGTTATTCATGAAATAACCCAGGGAAAGAAGGCAGTCAAGCAATGTATCCATATTGTAGGATGCTTTTTTATACAAAGCAGCTTTAAACAAAGATAGCAAGTGCTAAAAATGGGAAATTAATCTATGTTAGTCTCCCTGTTTTACCAGCTAGACAGGCTGTTTAAAGCTGTTGCAAGTATCTTTACACTACATTGCAGACAACAGCAGAGACACTTTCACAATTCATCCTGTAAAGAAGCACTTCCTAATTATTATTTGCTTTGTCTTCTGTTTAGGGCTTTACCCATTAAAGTGGTGGAAAATCAAAAGGATATATGCAATAGTTATTCTTTCCTCTTCATTGCTATTAAATTGCTTCTCTAGCTTATGTCAATGCATAAGTAATTGTGCTAACGTGTAAGTATTTGTGTGCTTAAATAAAAAGAACATTAAAGCAAAGAAACAACACTGCTTGCTTAAACTACAGACACTGTGGTCTGCAGGCATTCTCCTGTGATTTACAAGCAAAGAGGCATCTAATTCCTTCTGATCTTTAGGCAGCCTGCACCCCTCACCAATCTCCTGCATTCCCACAGCCCTCAGTGCTACAACTTCTGGCACTTTGGAGCTTTTCCATCACTCAATAACTTCACCTTTATTCTGTGTCACAGGCTTGGTTATGCTTATGTGGATGAAAGCAAACTGCAGATGGATCTAGATTATCACAACAGCCTTTTTCTCCTTCCACCTCTTGGCACCTGCAGTTGGAACATCGGCATTCAAGCACCTGTTGGGACCACGAACAAGCAGGACATCTCCTTTGCTGTCACAACGCCCGGGGTATGCAGACAGCAAACAAGAAAACAAATTGGCTTGGGAGGTTTCTTGCTTACAAAGCTCAAAGGCACCAACTGGGGCAATCTGCAGACTCAAACAAAACCTAAATCCTTGTTTCCCCTCCTGAGGCTGCTGTGCTCGCTCATGCGGGATACACCTTTTTGTGCAATGTGCCCCTCGGGGCCGCAATGATGGGTTAGCCAATTACACAGAGAGAAGAGGAACTTGATGGATGGATCATTTTTGGTGCACTCTGCACTTCTGACTCATAAATTCCACAGAAAACAAGGTAAATGGAGCATAATTTATTAATGAACAGAGCCCTAAATATCAAATGATCTGCTGTGAATCGTCAGCTGGAACTGTAGAGCCTTCATATCACACTAGCTCCAGCATGCTGCAGCAATGGACAAACTCCACAGCCCACTGTAAGTCTTACAAGATAATCTAGGAAATAGCATCCTGCTTTATTTAAAGCATGGTAAAGCAAGGAGCTTGCCAGACCTTCAGACTGTGACCTCCAGAGAGGCTGATCTTGCAAGCTTCACCTTGCATTGCAAGCCTGAAAGCACCATTAAGCTCATGATGGATTGCAAGCCTTGAGAGAGGCACATGTACCCTAAATCTCACCAGGAAGCCAGGAGAAGTTCAGATAGCTCCAAAGAGGGACTCCAATGAGGTCTCTGTACAGCAAGGTACCTTGGGAGCAAGAGCTTTTCATCATTTCTACCCCTTTCACTGATGGGCAAAAATGGACAGTCCTACCAGGTTTGCAAGTCTACCAAGATCCAAATTAAGCCTGAAGCACCACATTGACTATTCTGAGAGACCACATCAGGGCAAAGAAAAGAACATGAGAAACCTCTATTTTCCACCTTTCTAAAAGTTATATTTAAGTTGAAAAAGCAGGAAAGAAAGAACAAAAAACAAGGAGAAAACTTGCACCCAAATACTTTGCTTACATCATCCCCATCAGCATGAGAAGCACATGAAGATGAACATGAGCACCCACATGCCTGCACACTGACCCTTTACCAGTCATGACGAAATACCTGGTCTGGGCATTTAACATTTTCCTCAGTCAACAACAGAACAGATTCATTCAGATAAAACAGTATTTTCCCCTTACTGATATAAAGGTATATTAGTCTAATGATTTAAAGTCTAACGATTTAAAGAAAGACCAGCATAAGGAATTCAGAGATTAGCAGCAATTAACTCCATCTAAAGACCCTTTATTTAGCTGGTTTCATACAACACTGACTTCAGATGGATCATCCTGGAGATACTGTCACTGCTAAAAAGAAGCTCCTACTCGCTTTGTCATCCTCAAGTGAATTTTCCATAGGTGGCCTGAGATAATACATGGTGTTTACCTAGCTAGCATAAGACAAATAAGCAAGATTTGCTGCTAATTCCCAATATTGATGTGGGGAAAGTGTTTTCTGCTTGAAATATAAGGGAAAAGGGTAAGGCTAAAGTTACCCATCTACTTGAATAATGTGCACTGTTTACTTTGGTATCCCCTTCCACAACTGCCCCTGCCTTTGGCAGCATCACACTGACAGGAAAATGGTGCTAATGCATTAAATTGAACAGCAAAATCACAGGGGCTGCCTCTCTGAGACAAAGTGTATAAACTACTGATAAATTCCACCTCTCTTCAAAATTAGAATTAAGAAGTCACTAGCCAATACCTGCAGAAGACAAATCACATCCTTACAGCTACCCAGTACCTGTGCTTTGTCCACAGATGCCACTGAGAGCCAAAGAAACTAGATGCCATGAGCAGCTTTTTGACTTACAAAGGGGAAGCAGAGACTGGGAGAGACAAAGCACTCCCAATCCAGCCAAAAAAGCTCTTTCCACACCACTCGTTTCCCTCAGATCCATTCCTTTTCTCACACCTAAAGGAGAAATGCACTCTCAGCGTAAAAAAAAAACAGGGGAAAAGGAAATAGAATATCAAGGAAATAGAATATCAAGGAAAAAAACCCAAAAACTAACAAAAATCAATGCCCTGAAATACACTGATTTGCTCACAAGCGATTCATCATCTTAAAGACCTCTTTGGAGGCACAAAATTATCAGAGCTAGCAAAGGGACAATTTAGCAGCTCTCACGTATGTTCTGGCTATTTCAGGAGCGGTCAGGTATGCCAAGGGACATCTCTCTGGTCCCCTCCAAGGATTGCCTTCATTCTTCATTTGCTGCATCACGCCTAAGACAGAAAAATGCAGATTTCCATGGCAGCAGCAGGTGCTACGTGGATACATCCAGACGGGTGAGAGCGCTCCTAATGCAGGAACACAGCATTCCTCCCCGCTTCCCTCCTTTATTGCCAAAGGCATCACTCGACACCGCAGTGCTGGTACAAACACAACAAAGAAGCTCTGAGAAAGCAAAATGATTTTTCTTCCCCTTCTTGTATTTAGAATAATAGCTTTTCAACAAGCCAAATGAGGAACGGAGTTAATGGGTTTCCACGGGCAAAGCTCGAGAACAGTGTAAATTGCCTTGTTCAATGGACTCTGGAATTCAGTTATCCATTCAGAAATTCCAGACCTTTAAGTGAGACCAAATCAAATGGTTAAGTCCTCAGGAAGCACACGAACAGTTTCACAGCTGTGTGGGTATCATTATTTATGTCTGCTGAATTTGATGGAGCAAATGCTTTTTGGAACAGAGAAGAACCTGCATCCCCTTTGGCAGAAAGGTACTGACAGCCCTCCTCACTCAAGGAGCTCTGCAGACACCCATCCTTCAGGGCTCCACATCATTTTAATCAGCACAGAAACACTCATAACCAAAAGAACCAACAGGCATCCAACATCTGGCTCTAAATGCACTGTAATGACCAAGCTTGAGTGGCTTTAACATACACAGAAGACATTGGACTGCTTTCCTTCTCCATGGACAGTGGCTGCCCAGGAGGAGGTTGAGGGACAGTGCCTGTGCCATGCCACCACCTCTCATTCCTGCAGAGCCACTGCTGAGCTAACGAGCCCAAAGGTGATGCTCATCTTTCTATTACAATTAGCTTACCCCACTTACATTCTTTCTTTCAAACTCATAAGTTAAAATGAGGGCATAGCCATGGTCTTTCTGTTTGGGAGTGACTGCCAGCTCAGTCAGGATATTCTCACCTCTGGGCACATTAGAAGATGAGGCTATGAATTGGTGTCTGGGAGGGGGTTACTGCTTCCCAGTCCCCTCAACTTATTCCTGACACAAAAGAGGTGATTTAATAACACACATTGCAATACACAAACTACTTCTGTTTCCCATGAGGCAGCCAGCTCTGACTCTCAACCCATCAGATCCTGACTGTGACCCTGCTTAAACACATCCAAGAGGCACACAGCAGAAAGGGTCTGTCTCCACACCAAACATTACCAGAGCTCTCTCTTACAGGACTTCGGGACCCTACAAACACTGAAGGAAAAGCCAGGACATTTTGTAAGGAAGAAGTATAAATAAAGAAGGAAAAAAACCACTTGAACCGATACCATTTGCAACTTATGTAAAGCATAAAATATGCCAAAAAAGCATAGGTTCCAGCTCTGATTATTGCTAATTCACAGAAATGTGCAAACATGGGTACACATACACCAGTGCCAATAATAACACACATATACCACAGCTGGGCCCTAAAGCACAACTAAACCAGACTGAAAAGACTTAATTCTTCTCCCTCCTGTGCACCTTAGCTGCTCAGAGGGATGTTTCTTCCCCACTCAAAATTGAAATTAAAACACAATAAAAATCACTTCTAGGATTAGATGCTGAAAACCAGATTTCAGCTGGGAGCTGAGGCACCTGCAGAGCTCTATTTATAAATGAAAGCACTGACATGACTTTAAAAGCAGTGTCATCAGAAACTTAATTATACAACAGCAAGTCCCTAAGTGGAAGTCGCAGAGCAATGGATCGGCTTTGCCATGGGATTTGACACTCTCCGAACTGCTTTTCCCAGGGTGGTTTGTGTTATCTGGCTCAAGGTTTGAACAGTGGCGTGTGTTTGCAGGCTGCGAGGGGATTAGTCCTATTTGTCTTCATGGGCTTTGTTTCCTTGCACACAGACTCAATTCACATGGATTTGTTTCAGAGCATAGAGGAAGAGCCTCAGCTTTGCTTCACCTTTAAGTGTGTTTGTGCTGGTCCAAGCAGGGTACACTGGGTGCATGTTGTGGAGGCTACATCTAAAGAAAGCTGGCCTAAAAGTAACAGTTTGGACACTTTCAAAACATCAGAAATTGAAATTGAACAGCGAGTGCCACTGTTTAACACTGCTGGAATGAAACCAGCCCTGTCAAATAGTTCACTTCTAGCCTGTGGGAACCCACAGAGTGAGCAGGAGGTGGGATGGAGAAGCACGAGTGTGTATATGAAAGAGATATGTTTAGAGGGAAGGAAGCTTGTGTTGGGGAAACATCTACCCGTGAGAAATCAACGTGAAATTTTAAAAGCACGGTTGTTCCATACTGACCTATTAAATCGGTTCCTGTAATCACAATCACATATATTTTCTAAGTGCTATTTCAAACAAAAACGTGCTTATAGAGAAAAAGCTCTAAAGAAATTACTTAAAGAACTAAAGGTACATCCTCAGTATCCTTTGTTTTCCACACAGACATGTTCTCATTTGACTGAACATCTGTTGATAGGATAATGCAACCTCCCTCTCCTGCTTAGAATGCTCTCTTGGCTGCTGAACCACTCTTAAACTACAGACACCAGCTCATGAGCATGCCAAACGTGAGGCTTTCTTTAAACTGAACGTGTGTGATTTAAATATCACTTGTGTTCCCTTGCCTTGTGTTTTCTTCATCCAGATATCCTGCTGGTGTCACTGATAAGTACTAATAAATATTCCAAGTTGGAAGTCTTATATGTGAAAATAACTTATGGCATCCCTCATCTATGCATCAGTCACATCATACATCTCCAGGGCTTCCCAGTTCACTAAAGGAAAGTTATAAACCCCTCTGAATCACCATTGTGTTATGCTTGCGTCTCACCCTCTGGTTGCTTAGCCTCATGCACCTCCTGCCTGGGATGTTCTCCCCACGTTTCCCTCCTGTCTGCCCTCCCCTCTTGTCCTGCTCACCCCATAGGATCATGTTAGTCGAGGTCCAACTGTGTTAACTTAGCTCTTGCTATTCCCATAACACCTGGAGACTGGTATCTGCAATACTGAATAGTGAAGCAGGAGATTACAGAGCTGTAATTACTGGAGCTGGAAGCTTCCAACCCAACTGATTTGTCCTGTCATTTAACAACCTACTTGTTTCCCAACACAGTCAGGAGTGATATAGACACAGAAGCCTTTGGCACGGGTCCAGCCAGCATGGATGATGCTGTGCCACACACAGAGCATCACAAGAGATTCTCCACAGCTAAAAAGACAGAGAAATTGCTATTACATCTTAAAACACAGGTTATGAAAAGCCGAGACAATAAATCCACTCAGCTTCAGATAGCCTGAAGAAATGTGACCTTTCCCTCTCATTTATAACCCAGGAGGCTGCAATGAGCACCCAATCCAATTACATTATATTTTTATTTAGCTAATCTACCAGCAGATGGCCTTGAAATTTGCCTAATTTTGGAGGTCTGCTCAGGCAGAGCTGGCAGCACAACTCACATCCCCCCCATAGGGAAGGGTTTGATGAGAGCCCCGTGAGCCATCACTGGTTATTGCCTCCCTTATCAGCCCCCTCCCTTGTTATACACCTATTTTCTTTGTCTTCCTATTGGATTATGAGGTGTTTAAGGCAGGTATCACCTTTTTGAGCTATGATGCACAGTGTCTAACACAAGCAGAGTCTAACCCTTGACTCCCAAAACCCTTGACTCCTAATCACCATGGTAATGAAAATGCTTCATTGTCAGTTGTGAACTGAAGAGTCACTTCTCAATTAAAGGGGATAGCCAAAGGATAAACACCTAAAGTATGACAGAAATAGGGTTTAAAAGGCCTGTAATTTAAACTCAACACAATATCCTTGTAGAGCTTATGTGTAAGGTAGTGAATGAAGCCACATTTCCACAAAACAAATGAGGTGGTGTCTATAGAAATGCAAGATCCACCCTGACGTGACCAAGGAGTGCAGCTGCAGTATGGCAGGGAGATGGGCTGCACCCTTAACAACATGAAATTACCCAGTGACTCTAGCACAGCATCCTGCTGTCACAGGCAAGGGGTCAGAGGGCTTCCCAAGGTGTCAGGGTAAAGAAGCATCTTCTGTGCATTAAGGCTTTCAGTTTCCTTCCATCTTCAGGATTAAATCCCAGAAGCCTTCAAGCAACATTAGAAGCTCATTTGCCGCAAGAAATTCTGAGCCATAAGGTACCAAAGGACTTCGTTACCTTCATCTTTCAGTGCTCTGACAAGCTTCATATCACTCTTGCATAGAAGGATTCCCTTTGTATCCAAGTGTCCTGCCTCAGACAGCTTTCCCCTACCCGAGCAGCCCAAAGCAAGGGTTTAATCTTCCCTTACACCTCAGACTGCATTGGAACAGGTAATCCCCTGGGTCCCAGGAAGCCTCCTTACTGATGCACCAACACCTTTCCCATCCCATGAGAGCTTCAGGTACCCATTAAACTCCCAGGACCATCATAAACAGTGGTGAGCACAGCCTGGATGTAAACAGCCACTGATCAGGGGACACATACCCCCTCCATCCTGGTGTGCAGAGCCCAGGCCTCCCCAGGGGTTGCTCAGAAGCAGTGCAGAGTGGGAGCAAATCAATCTTGTTTCCCTTCTCCTTTACCCAGCAGAGCCTGACTGAAATAAAAAGTGTCCCTACAAGTAAAATACACAGACTTCAACCAACCCCTATTTGCATAAACCTGTGGTTCTGCTAACCACAAAATGTAATATAAATTACTCAGAGACACTTTCCCCTTTTCCTTGCCTTTTAGCAGAGCAAAATATGATTTACATTCCATTTGCAGGCGAATCAAGTGAAATGCTTAATTATAAATGGCACTTGTAAATACAATCCTTTCAGCTGGAATATTTGTACAATGAAAATGAGCGAGACCTTGATAATGATTTCAGTTACAAAATTTAATTAGACCCATTTCTCATTCCAGCTCAGGACCTGTGCAACGCTTTGGTGTAAATTTGCACTTACTCAATGGGGCCATGAAACACCCAGGAACAAACCATTGGTAGGCACAAAGCATCCAGACTCCACCGGCTGCAGTGATGCTGAGGCAGCTCACACTGGCTGAGGATCTATCTCCAAACAGATACAAGTGCTCCTTAGCAAAGATGAAAATCAGGCCCATAATTATTATTTATGGAGAGCTGAAATGCACACTTGCTAAAGCATGCAGCCAGTGAAATATTTGTATAACTTGCCACTGAGGTTATGGAAAGGTGGAGGAGAATGTACATCAGTGGAGATAGCA
>JBCJKH010060402.1:13493-24062 GCA_039877255.1 Loriculus beryllinus | reverse complement strand
AGCCTTGGGTGCCATGGTTTAGTGTGAGGTGTCCCTGCCCATGGCAGGGGGGTTGGAACTGGATGATCTTAAGGTCCATTCCAACCCGAACTATTCTATGATTCTATGTATCTGCATTTGGGGTTGTCTGTCCATTTAGTGGCATGCTCCAAAATTCACCAGGGCCATAAACCTGGAATTGAACAGGAATCATGCAGGCAGATGTCCAAAACTTTCAATATGAAAAAGCACTGAAAAAAAGACGAGGAGCCTTCGACTTCCTCTGCCCAAGTAACGTAGCTCAAAAGCTACTGACTGGCTACTTGCGATTAAATGCCGCAGCACATCGACATTTGAGCGCTTGGATCGCTTTCAGTTTCACCCACTTAGTTTCCTCCTAAAAATTAAATCCTTATATTGAGGCCATGCCCTAAGAGAAACTTGCATTAGGCTGTAATCATGGTGATGTTAAAGCCTGCTTTCAGAAGTGCAGACTTCCCAGCACTGGGGGGCATGCAGCCTGATTTACTCTGCACTGAAAACACGGACTCTGAATTGAGATGTTTAATAAAAAAACAAGTGTTTGTGGGGAGATATTCACTGAACTGACCATAGAGGCCACCTTGCGCAGGCTTGCACAGGCTCTGCTGCCAGTGATGCATCCCTACAGCCACATCAAGTCACGCTGAAGTCACCGGCAGCAGCCGGGTGGGAAGGATGAGCAGTGCAAATCCAAGTGCAAAATCAGGATCCGTGAATACTGATGGAAGTTTTCACCCACAGCCCATTATTTTCAGGTTAAAGAGTATAAAACACAATGTATTTCACACATTGAAGCATGTAACCATGTGCTGTCGTTATAACCCCACTGCAATTTAAAAGTCAAATGTGTGGAAACACTGCTTCAAAAACACTGCGAGCATCACAGTGACCAGCTAGAAATGAGAGGAGCAGTGTGGGAACCCCATCAAACGCTGGGTGTCAGATACATCCTTCTCTTTTCAGAAAGCAGGCACTATCACCAAGCTGGAGTGATGATCCTCATGCATTTTAATTTTACTAAGTCTTATGTTTTAATGAACTTCCAGACCTTGCTCCAGATGGACTCAAACCCTTCCATAGGGAAGTTTGTTCACAAAGAACAGCCAGATGGAAAAAAGCTTTGAGATTTGGGGCTGCAGAAATAAAGCCTCCCTGTGAATTCTGTATAATATCACCATGAGTGCTAAAATACAGAGAAAAGCTGTTGGACAGAGAGCCCTCCACTGTTCTGCTGAAGGCATCTCCATCTCACATGAGATCTTCCTCTACCTTTTGGAGTCAGTCTGACAGAGCTTCAAGCTAGCACCAGGAGAGCTATTCAGTTGATGTGAGAAAATACACAGGAATTGAATATCACAGATGTCGTTTCACTGGGAAAAAGTTGAATATAAAAGGTGCATTATTATTTATAGGCTGATTTTCCTTTTTTTTCTGCTGGCCATTTCACTTCCTGAATAAAATAACGTTTTACTTTCCTAGCTACATACACCCGAACGACATTTTCCTGTTAATATTGGGAAGGCCATATGTGAGAGTGCGTGTAGGGTTACAAGGTTTCCTTCCCCAGATGAATTCAGTCAATGGAGCTTTGCTCTAAACAGGTTCAGACCTGGTCGCCATAGTACTGAGCATCTCCGTGTCTGCAGGGAAAAGTCTTTTGCTGCACAAAAGGGTTTGAAATTCTCTTTGCAAGGACCATTTCACCAAGGGATGTCTGCAGGGGCAGGAAGGGGGGGGGGGGAAGAGCTTTGGGAAGAAGCAGACCCCATCGTCTCCTAAACCCATCATGCTCCCTAAGCCCCAACACTGTGCTCACCTGTAAAACAACCTGGGTTCACTGGGAATCCGGTGAACATTGCTGAGAAATATAGAGGTGATGATGTTACCAACCAAGAGGAAATTCCCAGCGTGCCAACCCTCAAAGGAAGGCAAAGTACCAGTGAGGAACCATGGAGCCCAGAACAAGTACCTGGAATCCCAGCTACAGCTGGGGGTGCCCAAAGATGACCTTGGATCATTTACAGTCATATATTTTGCTAAAGGAGAACATCTGCTGAAGAGCCTCAAAATGAGACAGATCACCAAGTTCTTGTTGCAAGGCCCCGTTTTGGAGACAGCCTGTGGGTTAACAAAGAGACTTGCAGCCCTTTGTAATCAAATATAGCATCATCTCCATCAAGCTTTGACCCATGCCTTTTCTGTGCTACCTAAACTCACTTTAAATCCTACCCTGAATCACATCACCCTCTGCTGATGCAGTATCAGCCTAAAAGTCCTTGCATTACTTTTCCTCTAAAAACCACATTGTTGGGAAAAGGATATCTCCTCCTTTTGGAATTCATATGAAGCTTTGAATTGGGTTCTGCTATGGAAAAGCACATGCAGTTTGTTACCTGTGGTGTTTCCCTTTTGCGTGTCAGATCCCTATGACCACAGACTTTGTTCCATAGTTATCACCAGGCACTGGTGTGCCAATGAGCTGGGTGTTCCCCTGTCCCTGCCAGCCATCCTCCTCTCTAAAGCCCCCAGTAACAATCACAGCTGAAGTTCAGGCTGTGCCAATGAGTTCTCCCACTGTGACCTGGGTCACTGTTGAGCCTCATGCATTGGAACTGAAATAAAAAGGGAAAAAAAAAAAAACCAGAGACTAATCTGAAATAAAAGCATAAGTAAATGGTGTGTGAAAACTAAATTGCCATCTCACAGCTTAGTGCCCAGCCCAGAGCCGGGTATTATCAGCACTTATGATACAACAAGCCATTGACTCATCAGCGGCATGACAGTTAACTGCTCTGCTGACAACCATAAATCTATTCCACCATTACTGTTTATTATTAATTAGGAGAAGGGGGGAGCTGCATCTGCAGCACAAACCAGTGGCTCATCCACTGCCTAATGTGAAAGATTTTATTGGGCTTAAAAAATCACCCTTTTAAATTGTGCATCAAGGTCATAACACTCGGGCAGTTTCATTCACCGTGGCATCTCGATGGAGGCCGTGTGAGTTGGGAGCTTCTATGCCATGTCATTATTTCCCACCCATCAGAGAAGCAAATAAACTTCTGATTCATAATAGGAACACAATGGAAGCAAGCTGAAAACCTGCTCTGAACAGCTCTAATTAAAGGTATTAGGAGTTAAGGTACAAGCTTGCAGAGGGATAACAATATAAATCTACTCAGTCTCTACAGAAGTATTTATCACTACCTCCCACTGCTGGTACCTGTGTATGTGTTCTATCAATATTCAGTATCGCCTCCACTTTACCCGGGGTCTGTGCAATATGCTAAATTAGCTTTTTCTATTACCATATCAAAGGTATGTTTGAAATTGAACATCACCGTAATTTAGCTGAAATTACAGGCAGGCCGGGTCTGTCTTGATCAGTTTACAAAACCCTCCACATTAATCAAATAAAAGACACTGCAGATGAACAAATCAGCAATGCAGGCACAAAGCTGGCGGCCTTGGGGAAAGTCCTCACATGTTCTAACACTGGAGATGCAGAGATGTCTATCTGCTGCTGCAGATGGCTCTGGCCATGCTAGCACCTCACCCACCATGCCCATCCCCTTCCCCAGTCTCACACAGCCCAGCAGTGTTTCACCATTACCAATAACTCATCATAACCAAAGCAGCACTCAGGCTGCTCACAGTTCCTCCCACATGTTTGCCTGATTTAAAACACCATTATTTCCCCTAGATCACACAGCAATTAATATTTCCAAGCGTCGGCCAACAGCTAAAGATGGGTGGCATGGTGCAGGTGGCTTAAGACATGCAGCAGAACTGGTTAGCTCGAACTCACACACCAGCATCCCCAGTAGCAAGGATGCAGAAAGCTAGCAGGAGGAGCTCCAATGCATTCTGCTCAACTCAAGCAGCATCTATCCTGGAAGGATAAGGTACAGATAGATACACTCATTGCCCTTCCTGACGCTGGTGGGTGTTTTGCTCCTGGTTTAGTTCTTTGCTAAGAACATGAGCTCTTGCCTTTGTCTTCTCCAGCACCTCCACCCTTTGCTGCCTACCTCCTGCTTTGCCTCAGATATTAATTGTTCAGTAGCAATTTCTCTTTTTTCTTGAGGTGACTTACTTTTGCTCAGGATCTTTCTGCTTTTGACAATCCTTAAATTATGTCCTTAAAATAAACCTCACAATCAGCAATATATAAATTATAATTTCCTTCTCCCCATGCTTCAACTATTATCTTTAATCAAGCAATCACGTCACTTCACATATAGTCCCTCATTATCCAAGTCGTGCCCTGTTTGTATTATATCATCCTTATCTGATGGTGCACCAAATCATCTGGCAAATCCTCAAAGTTCCTTAAATGTCTTCCAGTCCTTTGGCACTGCAAGAACTGATTTCTACACAGAGCAATGTCCATTAAAGGCTCTCCAGGTGATGAGGTGGCTTTATTCACTTGTCCACCACATTATCTGGCTTTGTAAGCAAGACACAGAAGGAAAGCATCACTCTGCTAAATACTGAGTGAACTTGGGTACCACTTTGCCTTCAAAAGAAAACTCCCTAGAGTCAGGTCTTTGCTGGGATCACTTACACAAGTGAAGCTGGCAACATTTGGACTGGTGTTGGAGACATTTCAAAGTAACTATAAACCCTCCGTTGGATGGCCATGCATTTGCCTGGGACACGGTCCTGCAGCTCAGAAGTACCCTGAGCACCAGGCATAGAACACCTGAACAGTGCATCCCTGGCAGTGTTCAAGGCTGGGCTGGATGGGGCTTGGAGCAAGCTGCTCTAGTGGAAGGTGTCCCTGCACATGGCAGGGGTTGGAACTGGATGAGCTTTAAGGTTGCTTCCAACACAACCCAGTCAGGGATTCTATGATGCAGACTCCTGCTTCTGCAGCCACATCCCCTTCAGAAGAGCTGGCGATGCTTTTCCACGCAACCACTGCCCAGAAAGTGCATTTCTAACATGGAAACACCCCATTTGTATGCTCAGAGCCAGCCTGGCCGCTCGCCCAGCACCCAGACTCCCCTAATCCATTATTAATGCGTTAAATCAGTCTCCCGTTTTCAGTCGGCTAATTTGTTCCCACAATCATGATTCCAAATATCACACGAATAATTTAGCAAGTTATTTTAACTGTGGTTAGATAAGCCTGTTAGCCATCATAAATTTAAATAAATTACCCTTTTCTCACCCATGAAGGTGCAAAGGCAGTGCACTTTGTCAGGTGAGATACACATCCCTGCATCCTAGAGAACACAAATGGTACCCAGCGACTCAAATCTGCATGGAAGCGTGCCCTAAAGAGCCCTTCTCTGATCTGCAGTGGGGAAAGGGGGAGCCAACCGCAGCCATCAGCCCTGCTGCCGTGTCAGGGTGCATCTGGATCACCACAAGCACCTCAAACATGTGCAGCTGTGAGACTTCAATGTCACAAATGTCCCAAGGTGAATGATGGACAGATCTGAGTCTGAGACCCCAAAGGCAGAGAGGCTTGGCTTGGTCCTGTCCCTCAGGAGCCATTGATTTTTGCCCAGACACCTGATTTCCTCTATAGAAGCCAAACACCTTCTCTGACTTGCTCCACTCCTTTGAAAGAGCAACTCTATAGTAACTCAGGACTCCAGGAGTATGGAGCCCTGAGGTTCCACGCTGCAAGATCCCATTTGGTGCTTTGAGATTCTCCCTTCTGCATCCTTGTGCAGCAGCAAGGGGTGTTGCTGGTGCCCTGGGGCTGTGAAAGGAGAGGTAGGACCAGGCAGCCTTTTGCCACTGTCACCACTTGCTTTGACCACAGGGACTCACCTTGCTCTAGGTAAGATGAACAGCTCTGTGTGACCCCATATTTCTTAGTTCCCATGAAGCTCAGCCTCCCTTTGACAGAAACTAACAGAAGAGGATGAGATACTGGGAAAAACCACCCCAAAGCACAAACAGCCCATGTGAAGAAGCTGTTGTAAGCACTGATTCTCATAAAGGTAACCTCAGTGTGGCAATCCACACAAGTAAATCATTCCTGGCTTTCAACCCACTGTGGCAGAACCACCCATGTGCTGACACACAGAGCTTTGCTGGCAAGTCATGAGGCTGCTGTCTTCACCACACCAGGATGTCAGTAAACAACGGTAAATGATATATAGGGAATCTAATTTTAGAAGGCAGAGAAATGGCAATAATAGTCTTAGTTTAAACTGCTGGTAAGAGGGGGTTTTCCCCAAGGATTGTAATTGGATGTGCAAACATTTAACTGAACATTAACAAATAGACTGATGTTTACCAGTAACGTTGTGAGGAATATCAAACCTTGGAGTTTCTGGGACTGAAACACTCACTGTGAGGGATTAGGATCGGGCAGTGAGAGGCAGAAGCAGAGTATCTCCCATCTGTCTGTGCTGGGGCTCTTACAGCATCTGGTGTCCACCACCATGGGAAACACAGGCATGAGACTGAGCAAGAGCTGGAGTGGAGCCACTCAGGCAATTCTTAACAGCCTTGCCTCTGCATGGATGCCGCTACCTATGGGTGAATGATGTGCAGCTCCTCAATATCACAGATCTAAAGAAGCAGCTTTGAATTAGATCGGTACAAGTACAGAAGGAGCTGACTTCCAAATACTGCTTAGGAAGCATAGAGAATAAAAAGGCATTTTTCAGTGTATTTGTCCAATTTCTTGTTTTTTAAAAGCAACAAAGGATACGAAATCCCTGTGAAAGGGAGAGAGCCCGTGGGCTGGGATTATTCTGATTTCCGAAGCAAACAGAATGTCAGCTGCCTTGTATCTGTTGGCTACACAGACTGGTTCAATAACCTGGAAAATGATGGGCTTTTCCCTTCACGTTCGTTGCTGCATAGAGCACGTGGCACACGGGCACTGGCATCAATCACAGCAGTGGTCTTCTTCAGCAGCTCTTCTCAAGTGGGCAGTACAAGGTCTGCTTTCCCAGCGAGGGGCATTGCTGAGGTCAATGTGCTGCAGCTCCAAGTGCTGAATCAGGGCAGCGCTGGCCCCCCTGGTGCTGGGTGATCTCCATCAATGGAAATAAAAGCCAACAGCCCACCTAACCTAGCTGGGAAGAACACTTATATCTCTGTAATAACAGGAGATGTGCAAGGGATTGCCTCAGCCACAGCCATCCTTCAGACAAAGAGGCACATGAACACTTTCTAATCCTTCCTGGTAACTCTCATTTTCCCAGCCCATCATTTTGTCCTTTGAATGCCATTTTCCTGCCCCTGTTCCTTGCTACCTTCCAGCTCCTGCCTTTGTCACTTTTCTCACTTAGGTCTGTCCTTCCCTCCTAAATTCTCCTGCTTGTTGTCCCACCCCTTTCTCATCCATAAACTTCTGCCCCAAGATGCTTCAGTTCCCTTCATCTGCCCAAGGAAAGCCGAGAAGTGGAACATCATTTTTGACCTTGTTCTCCATTTCAGCACTCAATTTACTCTTCCACTGTTCCCATGCCTGCTCACAACAGTGTTCAATGCTGCTGAGCCCTCTCGTCTCCACTCCCCTTCAGTACCTGATCCAAAGCTTTCCTTTCACTCCCTGCACTGAGTGAGTCCCTCAGATCTGAACGAACCTCAGACCCTGCCAGACTATTGCAAGACTCAGTTAATAAACATTAGTGAAACGCAGAGATCCCTGGATGAAAGCTGCAGTGGAGCTGTAGGCTGTCACGTCTCACTAACTTCTTATTATCTTATAAGGGCTTCACTGGAGCCTAGAGGACTGCACGAATAGTGCATGAATCTGAAGAGCTTGCTGTCATCTTCACCTTCAGCTTGAAAACATGGCTCATAGGAAAGCAGACCTGCAGGATCCCTTGGCTGAGGATGGACGACACACGTGGGAATGGACCCCATCCACTGGGAGGGAGCTGGGTTCTCACATCGCTTTGGAGTTTAGGGCAATGCAGATAAATTACATTTAATTAAGAGGGAAACCCTTTCTGAAGTTAAGGCCAGCATAATGTAATGCAGAAAAGTGATGGACTGTGCAGGTAAAGCAGGGATGGTCACACAGAAGGTGGTGGGGGAGAAAGGATGCTGCTTTTTTAGAGGATATTTTGGTAAATAGCAAAGCAGCCACATCCAACACCTCCAGCCACCCCAGCACTCATAAAGGATGCCATTTATCTTCCAAGTAAGAAAGAAAGGCTCTCAGGTATCAGAAAAAAGCATCAAAGTTGGGGGTTTCCTCACATAGGAAACTTGCTCTGCCTACAGATCGGATGGAATCTGATGGCAACTGCTGCTGCAATTGGTGGTGCATCACTGAGCAATGAAGTGTTACTGCTTCACAGGGGCTCTCCAACTGCTCCTCTAATCACTGCAAGGTAACCCATTTGTTTGTAAGCACTTCATTATGGTATTTTAAGGGAAAACCATATCTGTTTGTTTAGTTCAGCAGTTTGAAAGTTCATATGGCTGCAACGTGGGAACATCTCTCACCAGGAGAGATAGTAGCAATATAGAGAGATAGATTTATACAATATAAATCACCACTGGCATTTAATCTATAAGGATAATAATACTGGTATTAGCTAATTTACTAAGAAACATTTTGTTATTGCAACATTTGCATGGAGAGGGTGAGGAGACCCGTAGGTCAGTCATTTAACCTCACTTTCCCACCAGCTTCAGTATGGCTCTAGCACCCAAACCCACACCTACACACACTCTGTACCTGGTGTGTTTTACAGCTAAAGCCCAACTAGCTGGAGAATGTAAGTGACCCAAGCAATGATGCTGGGCAGTGTGTGAAAAGCACCCAGTCACAGGTTTTGGCTTTGGCTGTTCTTGGCACTGGGCATTTTCTCACCTGTAATCGTGTATTTCATTGTGTTAGAGATGCTTTGCTGTCTACACCTAAATACAGCCTAATTCCTGTCCCCTTCTGTTCTCAGTCAGTGATCTGAGAATGCAGGCAAGGCTTCAGAAACCATCATGAAAATGCCAGCTGCTATCCCAGGGGTGGAGCTTGTAATTCTTGGGCATCCGTTATCTCAGCTCCTTGATGCACTTAACCTAAGTAGTTAATGCTGTAGCTCTAGAGTACTACTTTGGAAGCAAAACTGCCTGGAATATCAGGCTGATGGTCTCTGAGGCTCAGACAGTGCCAGGAACTCCAATGTCCAATGTGATTCCAACCAGCAAGAAGGCAATAAAAGCAATGGCTTTAATTGCCTGAAGAACAGCAAAGTGCAAGACCTGGGAGAAGAGTTAGTGGAGGCCTAATAAATGGAAGGAACTCCAGGGATCACCTATGTACCACGTACCTGCAGCTCCCAAACCTCTGCCCCAAACCACAGTTCATCTCCTGCTGCTTCCTACTAAAGCAGACAGCAGGAGACGAAGGCAAACACCAGCAGCACTGACTGAGAGCCTTGGGGGGGGATTGTGGCACTCCCATCTCGGTTTGGGCTCAGAGGGGGAGCTGAGCACAGGGTGCAGATGGAGGAGAAGGCGTTCCCTCCTCACCAGCCTTCAATACAGCTCTCTTTGTGACTGTTGCACTAATGCCAGCCAGAAATAGGTGTGCATCACAAAGCCCTTTCAGATATTAGCGACTCAAGCATCACAGGGCTGGTCTTGGTTAAAAGACTTTTGATGTTGTCCTCCCTCAATTCACTGCCTGCTCCAGCTCAGCCTCAGGTTTGTTTGGGCACTAATTCCAGTCCCACACTGCAGGGCAAAGCTTTAGCATTTTAATAAACCCAGGGGCTGCTTGGCCCACTGCACTCTGTGACGTACACACATCATAAACTTCATATTAGCAACAAGGATGAAACTTGACATTAGCAATTAGGAAAACTCTCCTTTTCCTCCAAGACCACAAGTTCTTAAGACCCTAAAAGCACATCTACTGCGTGTCAGCAGCATAGGGCCAACAGCACACAGAGGAGCTGCTCTTCCAGCTGGCAGAGAGCACCAACCCTGAGGAAAGCATCCCCTTATGGCACTCACCAGCCTCCTCCAGAGCCAGACAGAGCCCTCGAGTCCACCTTAGTGACTTCACATCGACTCTGGCACGTGCAGGATGGACTTGATGCAGTTTCCTTCCCCAGCTGACATTGAAATAACTTTGCAGCAAGCAAACACACAGACACCCCGCGCTCCAGTTGCCTCTCCTGAAACAGAAAGACTGTGCAAAGCACTTTTCTCCATCCAAACATATCCCGGAGATGCAGTAAGCATCTTTGCTTCCTAATTGAAAACATACATCACTTACTTAAGTGATACTAAATCAGGCGCAAACACCACTGGCAATTTAAGCATTAATAACCAGTTCCCTGCTCCAGGAGACAATAGGTCCTCTGCCAGCATAAACCTCACAGCTTCCTGTGAAGCCAGCCCCAGCCCTGCTCCTGCCACCTTGTCCCACGTCACTGCTGCATCAGTCCCACAGACAAGTCTTTGCTTCAGTTGTCACATGCATTTCATGCTAAGGGGTTTAACCTGTCAGAGGGGAGACTGAGCTGAGCTCTTCGGCAGAAGCTCTTCCCTGTGAGGGTGCTGAGGCGCTGGCACAGGGTGCCCAGAGAAGCTGTGGCTGCCCCATCCCTG
>JBCJKH010060400.1:0-13107 GCA_039877255.1 Loriculus beryllinus | reverse complement strand
TGGCTTGGCGGCAGGGAGCTGGTGGGAGGCGATGCCAAGTGGAGGATAGACAGTCTCACTGCTCTCCCCTCATCTACTAGGCCAGTCTGAGAAGTTGATCCATGACTGCCCCGTGGTAATGCCATACTGGTGACTCCAGATAATTATCTTGTCACTGAAGTGCCTCAAAATGGCTTCCAGGATTAGCAGTTCCGTCACCTTGGGGCTCAGGGTGAAACTGATGGGCCTGCAGTTCTGTGTGCCCTCCTTCCTGCCCTTCTTGAAGATGGAGGTGACAGTTGCTTACCTCCAGTACTCAAGCACCTTTCCTACTCACTACGATTGAGCAAAGATTATAAAGAGTGGCTCTGCAATGACATCTTACAGCTCCCTCAGCACTTGTGGGTACATCCCATCAGGGCCCTTGTATGCCCAGTTTGCTTAAGTATCCACTGACCTGATCCTCTTCCACCAAGGGTACATCCTCCTTGGTTCGGCCTTTCCCCAGTCTGTGAGGTTTCTGAAGGCTGGTCTTGATAGCAAAGACTCAGGCAAGAAGGCATTCAGTAACTTAGCCTTTTCCACATCTTGTGTCACCAGTTCACCTGTCATTTAGCAAAGGGCCTGTTTTTCCCTGGTCTTTCTCTTTTGTCACCTGTGTTACTTACAGAAACTATTCTTCTTGTCCCGGGTAGGATGGCTTTGATATCCCTGGCTAGATCCAATTCCAACTGGGCTTTAGCTTTCCTAACTTCATCTCTATATGCTTGAACAATGTTTCTGTATTTCTCCTAGGTTACACATCCTTGCTTCTACCCTTTGTATGCTTTTTTTAATGGTCTGAGTTTGACCAGGAGCTGCTTCTTCATCTACACAAGCCTCTTGGCATTTTTACCAGACTTCCTATTCTCTGCAATGAACTGCTCCTTAGCTCAGAGGAGGTGATCCTTAAATATATAAAACAGCTTTTGCTTAAATCCAGGGCCTTATCCCATGGGGCTCTTCGAAGCAGGTCTTTGAAGAAGCAAAATTCACTTTCCTGAAGGCTAGGATTGTGAGCCTACTTTTTACATTCCTCCCTCCCCTCAGGATCCTGAGTTACACCATCTCGTGGTCACTGCAGCGAAGGCTGCCTTTCAGCTTTGCGTTCCCAACAAGCTCCTTGTTGGCAAGAGGTCCAGCAAATCACTGCTCTTCATTGGTCCTTATTGACTTCTTTATGACTTGAAGGAGGAAGTTACCAGTGCACTGGATTGCTTATGTCCTGCTCTGTTGTCTCTCCAACAAATATCTGTGTGGTTGAAGTTCCCCATGTGGACAAGGGATTGTGCATGTGAAGCTGCTCCTATCTGCCTACCTCATTTGCTTGTTCTTCCTGGTCAGGCAGCCTACAGCAGACACTAGATCACCTTTACCTGCCCTCTTTCAGTCCCTCTCCATAAATTCTCACTTGGTTCCTTGTCCATCACCAGGCAGAGCTCTATACACTTCACATGCTCTTTCATATAAAGGGCAACTTCCCCTCCTTGTTTTCCTAGCCTGTTCATCCTAAGGATCTGAACACCTTTTGTTGTAACACTTCAGTCAGGGATGCCATCCACCACATCTCTGTGATCCCAAGATTCCTACAGCTGCACACAGATTACCTCATCATCTTTATTCCACATTCTCCTTGTGCAGTCAGCCATCACACTGGCAAAACCAATTTTGCCCTGCTTAGTGAGGTGGATCTCATCCCTCTCAAGCAGATGTTGATCTGCAAGCAGTGTCCGATGCTCATACAGATCAAACCTTGTCACCAACACCAGTTCTGCAAACGGTTATTTACTTGTGCTATTAATGCCCTTCTCATGTCCCTCTGACTGCCAGGATGATGGAAACATCACTTGGGCTGCCATGTCTGTGATTCTTGCTATTTATTTGCTACTGCTCTCCTGCTTCAACTTATGATTACTTTGAGCCACACAAAGTAAAAGTTGGTATGAATCATCTTTACTCGCTGCATTGGCCTTGAGTAAACTGAACAATGTAAACGTCACCTTTGAGTAGTGTGTTCACATAAAAAGAGATGCTTGCACACAAACAAAGCACTTCACTGGTGCATGCTTATCAAATCCATTATACACAGGAGAGAAAGAACTCAGGTTGCATGTTAAATTGATGTTATGGCAACTTCGTGAATAAACAACTATCAGGACATGTCAAGTTGTATTTTATGTCAGGACTAATTTAGCACACTTATTTTTGTTGTAAACACAGTTACTATTACTAATGTTAGTTTTAAGCCTCCTTCCATAGGTGAATGAAAAAATAGCCTTATGATAGAACATAGATACACTGAGATGCTAGCTTTATATACTAGTTACATACTCATTAACAAATAAAACTTAATCACTACTGTTGGACTGTAAAACAACACTGATTTGAGCAGTGGCATTTATGGCATGATTAAAATAATTGAAACCTGACTACCGCTTGGAAAACTAAAGTCATTGTTGCTGCCTGAACTTTCATATTTTGCTTTGTAACTTACATTTTCTAATGGTACATTGATAGCAGCCATTCTGTTTGCATCTGTTTGCATTTGCACTTAATTACTTTTGATTCTTGAGGACAGATAATATGAAGTGCAATATTAACAAGTTACTAGCACAGCAAAGTGGCATTATTTTTCCAAACTCTGATACCAAATTAAAATGACACTCATTTCAGTATTAATATTTCAGCAGTAATTCATGTAAATGCTTACTCTTGTAATGATCCATCCAAACACCCTCCTTTTATTTAAACAGTACAGTTAAGGAAAAAAGTAGTCAGGGAATTGCCATGCAATCACGTCAGCATTTCCAAAATGCTAACAAAACTCTGAATCTCTGAATTTGTGTGTTTCAGCTAATTCCTGGGAAAGCACGGGCTTCCTAGTTTGGGTCAGCTTAGGAAAGTTCTTATACAGAATTTATTTTATAGAGAGGAGAGAAAATGTACCCTGCTGGACTTCTTGGCTGCACAGCAAATCGGCTATCTAAGTCGGTAAGATAGTAAGCATTTTCAACATAGGCAGATTGCCAAAGTCAGGGGTAGACAAACCTAGCAGAGCATGGTGTGCTCACAGTCTGCTCTTCATGAGCCAGGGTCTCCAAGTCCAAACCTTCAAACAAGGTATGGGTATCACATAAGATGTGGAAGCTCTTTCTGAGCAAACTGTCTTTATGAACTCCCTAATGCTCTGTAGCAACTAATTCCATATATTCATTATGTGCTCTTGATTATTTTTTTTCATAGAATTTAAATGTACTTCAACATCTTTGTTTCTCTCCTTGCTCATAAAAGTGATTGAAACATTGATTTCCTTCTTGTGTCAACAATGCATGCTGCCATGTGCTCTTGATCTAGGAAATTTGGATGTCTGGTAGTTTGTTGTTTGGTTATTTTTACTCCTATCTATATACCAAAATAAGAGGGGACATACATTAAACCCCCTGATTTATTCAAGAGGGTACCCTTTCAGTAAGTTTTTTTATCATGTTCTTCACATATCTCAATTTTTTTCCCTTCTAAGAAAGCAAGCATTCTTACTGAGCAGTTCATAATAAGCAATTACCACATTCTTTTCAATGGTAATCTTCAAATCTAATCTAAAATGCAACAGTAGAAACAAATAGTTCAAATAATTAGTTTTAGCATTACTTACCGTTTCAGCTGTACAGTCATATAGCTGTTAGGTTTTCTGCAGTAGCCATCAGCCTTCTCCAAATCTGAGTTACAGAAATGTGTTCTCTGTCACTCATGTAAGAAACATTTTATGCTTTGTGTACCACACACATATCACCAACTGATTTTGGTGCAAATTTTGGCAGAAGCAGCATTAGCCTGTTCTGCTCTTTCTTCTCTTTCTGTAATTTCCAAAGTGTCATCTGTGATTATCTAGGCTTCAATTTTGTGTTCTCAGAACACGTCAGGGTCATTTTGGAAAACAACTTGTATTTTCTTCCTTCTTGTCCACAGCAAGGAGAATGACTTTTCTGTTAACTGTATAGTTGTGTAAAAGCTATTCTACCCATTGGGATAACATCAGTCCTATACTTTAGGAAAGAGGAAGGAACTGCTCTTTATAGCTTGCTCCCTCTTTACTCTTTGGTAAAACATTAAAACGTCTCCTTCTCTTTGTTGTTCTTTTTATCCACAACAGCCATTGCTCTCCTTTCCCCTTCACCCTACCATGAAAATCCTCCTTTACTCTTTGTGGTGAACTGCCAGCCCCACTGGTTTTCCTCTGACAACTTACCGGTTAAGCAGAACAGAAAAGCACAGAACATCATGACCTGCAGCGCTGCACTAGCAACAGGGAGAACAGCCACTCATGTGTAGTTTGGTGTGCCTGCCCAAGTGCTTCTGCACCTCCCCAGCAGCAGAAGAGCTGCAGCTGTGCTATATCAGCTGTGACAATTTTAAGGTTAGCAAGCCCTTGTAAGGTGAGCCAACCTCTTCCACAGGTAAAACTTACCATATTTACAGAAGCTAGCTTCAGAACAGTTATTAAAGAGAAAATGAAAAGCAAACGAGACAAAACCCCTAACCTTATGTGTCAGAGTGTGCAACAGAGGCTCATGTGAGAAAAGACCCAGAAGACAATAAGGACAATAAAGTAAAACTAAGACATAGTAATGTTTCATTTTATTTGATAGAAAGTTGCTTCAAAAATATGATTAACTATATACATTCTTATATGCTGTACATACTACTACATATACAAAATGTACATAATAGCAAACATCCTTCTGTTACATTTTATAGATGGTAGTTAATAACATGAGATGTATTTCATACCTGCTTTGATCCTGATCCTATCTAGAAGAAATTGATAGAGATGAGACATAAAAAAGGCTAGCAGATCACTTAATTCATACCCCAGCCCCCACTACAGTCTTCTCCACAGTGCATTTTATGAGTGCACGCTCTAGTTTGCAGCACTTCCCTTTAGAGAGGTTTGGTTGCTAACTTTACCCATTTTTTGTTTTCCTGGCATTCACCCTAATACTATTTCTAATTTATTTCTGTAAATCAGATCTCCAGAGTTACAGAAATCTTTCTCATATCAAGCTATATTTCTTCAGCTTTATATTGTGGGAGTGTTTGTTGGTTTTAGTTTTGAATGTTTTTCATCTTGATTCCTTAGTTGCCTCCTTGCCATGTTTAAAATTGATTCAACTATTAGTACTCTTTGTTCTGAGGGAAGTACACTCAAGCATAAACGCTATAATCCAAGTGTTCTCTCCTTCCCACTCTACCAACCACTGTAAACCTGAAATCAGTCAGCTACAAAAAGTACCTTCCCTCGTCCTCTTCCTCCTTAGGCAGTTGCAGGGTGTGTGACTGCCAGCTGCTCCCTGGGACAACTGGTGTCAGATCTCAAGAGGAACTGGGAAGTTCCTGGGATTTTTCTGGTCCCAGTCCAAGCGGGAATCCTGTCTAAGCAAGAGGTAGCATACCAACATTGAAAGACAGGGAGTAGAAGCTGGTAACTCAGCCCTTTACTAGTCACTGACCCGGGGGATCAGGCAACCTTACCCTATGGACCTGACATTCAGGGAAGAAGGGAGAGTGAGAGCTGCCAAACCAGCAGAGTTCCAGCAGCAGCAGGCTTGTGAGAGAAGCCACAGCCTCCACAACCAAACAGGTTATCCTGGAGGACTTCCCTGAGCTAAGAGGGAGCATGACTTCTTTCATTGCCTTTCCAGGTTTCAGAGGTCAAAAATGAGCTGCTGCTTTCCTGCAAGCATCTTAAGAGCTGCAGTTTCATTGCCCTAACAATGTTTAGCAGCATCCTTAAAAATCTATTTTATTTCTCTGCTCATGTGGCCCTGTGCTTTCTAACCCTATGCTAGCCATACATAGGGTTCATTTCACCTGGAAATTTTTCTGTTCTCTTTTTATATCTCTGTATCTTTTTAATATTAATATGCAAGAGCTTTCTCTGATCAGAAAAGCAGTTTTCCATCAGCTGTCAAGGTGAAGGCAAGTGGATTACGGTTCCTCTTATACATTCTTTTGGCATTATTTTAAATAATGTTTTTTTCTAACTAAGGGGAATTCTACTTATATTCTTCAGAGCAAGTTTATGTTTTTTGAATTACTGCATAACATGCATATATTTAATAATATCTTAAAGCCAAAGATATCAATATGCCTTTATTTTCTTTCTAAGTTGTGGGATTTTCATTTGTTTGAGAAAATAGTTCTCAGGCTTCTCTTCTGCTTACAGTATCTCTGCCCACCGTTGCTAGGCCCGTTTAGATTTTATTCCATTTTATTTTATTCTACTCCATAATCTCCGTTGAGAATTTGAACTGGTATGAAATATCTTCTGTTATTCCTTGTCTGAATTCCTGAGATCCTGTCCGCAACCTTGGTTGGGAGAGGGCGCTGGTGAGCTGCTGGTGAGATAGGGCTCCACCTTAGAAGTGGGCTTGCAACACTCCTCCCGACCTTGTGGGGTGGGAGGTGGAGGAGTCAGGTGGCTGTCACTTTGCTGCACTTGTGCATTAGTAGCTGGTGAATCATCATCCTGCTGGTCTGGTGTACTGGGAGGAACAGCGGAAGAGATGATGCCCTGAGGAGCAGCTGTTGAAGCACTGTTGAGACAATTTATAACTAATCTTGAAATGCTAACATTAAATGTGAAATTACTATTGTTCTTAGTTTCTGAGCAGCAGAGTGAGTTAACTAGTTAACTAACTGCATTGACACATTCCCCTTTTCCTTGTTTCACCTCAGCCTTATGATTCTGAGATGGTGACTTGTCTCTTTAGATTTGACTCCAAATCACTTCTCTTGAATTGCAATTGTACTCTGGAGAAAGGCGGAGGAGGTGGGCAAGGAAGGAGGAGCTGCAAAGGAGAAGGTCAAAACTGCAGCATCACCAGTTAGTAGCTTGTGTGTAAACTGTTACTAAAGGTACTGCATAACAGGATTTTCTCTTGACCCCTCTGTACTTCATTGCTGGAAGGTGAACTGAAGGCATTAACAGCGAGATTATGAGAACTTTTAAATTCTCATTTTCTTACAGAGAAAACTTGTGTCATCTGAGTTAAAGGAATCACCGCTGTTATCTTAATTACTTACAGGGTGTTTAAATGCTTTTATAATGAAGAAGTTATGAACAGATGTAAAATGAATCCATTATAAAGGCATTCAAATAAGCATCTTATTCAAGAGAGACTATGCAGGCAATATCTGCACTGGCTTCAGTGGATGCTGGACTAGATATTACATAAGTACTTATCAATAACAGACATAAAGACATGTTTAAAATATCAAGTTTAAATTAGAAGGTCTATGGGCAGTATTAAAAAAAAAACCCAGAACTGTTATAATGTAGCTCAAGATCCTCTTGTAAGGCTTCAGGAATACTGTGTCTGTACATGAGAAGATTAGGAATTAGCAAAATTTATGGATTTATCTGATGAAGACAAAGATTTAAAATATAAAATATTTAAGATGTGGTGCTTTCAAAGAGTACAGTCTGTGTTTCTGTGTTGTTATTTTCCCATGTGTGTCAAGGACAAGATAAAATACTACAGTGAGTCAATGCACACTGCATGTTGCAAATACAGAAGATCTTTGTTTACGAAGCTTTCTCATCTCTAGGTGAAAAGTACTAACATAGTAAACTCTATTTTAGCCAGGTTGGTGCATTTGTTTATTGTTTCCAGATGGGAAAGCCTGTGTGTGTGGATTATTCCAGTAGATATTATCTGAGTATTTCTCAAGTAGTAATTCATAGACCACTTGTGGTCCATGGAGTATTACCAGGTGCATTAGAGAGGAATTTTAGTAGCAAAGCACTGCTATTTTTCAAACAATTGTGTTGTAACATAGTCAAATACCTTGGGGTGGGTTTTTTGATTGGTTGGTTGGTTTTTGGTTTGTTGTTGTTATGAAGTGTCTTACAGTTGCAAATACAGATTTTAAAGCATGCATGTGGTAACTGAACTAGGAAGAAGTAAAGTATTACTGCAATATGGAAAGTGTAGGTAAGGAAAAATCTGTTCTCCCTGTCTCACTGATTTTAATCTCTTATCCGTTCCTTGTTAATCTCTTATCCTGTTCCTGAGGAAAGGCTGAGGGCGCTGGCACTGTTTCACCTCAAAAAGGGCGAAGCAGATCTATCTGTGTGTATTAATATCTGATGGGAAGGTGTAAAGAAGATGGTGCCTCTTCTCAGTGATACCCAGCGGCAGGACCAGAAGCAACAGGCACAAACTGAAACACAGGAAATGACATCTGACATCACAAAACATCTTTTCTTAGTGAGGGTGACCGGGCACTGGCATGGATTGCCCAGAGAGGTGGTAGAGTTTCCATCTTTGGAGATACTCAACTGAACTGTACCTGGCTCTGAACAACCTGGTTTAGGTGACCCTGCTCTGAACAGCAAGAGTTGGATTAGCCAATCTACAGAGGTCTCTCTCAACCTCAACTATTCTGTGATGTGTACATCTGGTGTATGTGGGAACAGTACTATGCAAATAGCTGACTTTACTGATGATAGGGGTGGGTTTAACAATTTCAGACTGAAAGATAAGAATACCCATAATAAGCAAAAGGTTGTTTAATAATTTGTGTGTCCCAGTAATTTAGATTCTTCTGGCAGTAAAAGATTGCTAATATAGCTTTCCAGCAGTACCTTATCAGTAGGTATAAAAGAGGTGTGATTTTCCTTATCTTTACTTGTGGGTTGACTGAGGCACAAGAGGTGACTTGAAAATGGAACTACTGGTCTCTGGAGACCCTACAGAGAATAATAAGTAAATAATGCCAAACTTAAAGTAGACATATTGATCAAAGTAACTCCATGCATTTACTTCTGTATTCCATTCCTATAATTTAATGGCCTTATGCTGCTTTGTCTGGAATGTACAACTTCTTCTGTGCCATAATGTTAAGCTGGACTGCTGATGTATTACACATTTTCATAATCTTGTACAAAAAGTATTTATCTATTTGGCCATGCCTGTATGAACACATATCTTCATGGTAATTTTAAGACTGCTTTTATATTGTTACCACAGGATGATAAAACAAATTACACATTGCAGACTGCATTGTTCTTTTTTTTTTTTTTTTCAGACTTACCAAAAGCTGTGCTTCTGAAAAGCACCTGAGTTAAGATCTTTGCTTAAAATTGGCTTCTTGGTGCAATTGTTCAGTTTTTGTCCCATCATTCGTCTAATTAAAGCATCATCTGTGTTTGGAAACAACTGTTTTGTAATTCCTGCAAAATAGACAGACAGTATATATGAGGACTGCAAATCAGGGAAACAATCGATATCTGACCTAACATGCATTTCTTGCATCTTTGATATTTCCAGCTACTTCAGCTTTAGCTCCAGTTACTTTGCTGTCTTCACACACTACTTCATAGGTTTTGCATGTGCCAGCTCTGTGCTTTCCATACTGCTGTGCCTGCTCTTGGCAGACTCAAAGGGAACTCCAGGGCCACAAGGGCTTCCTGTAGTGAGTGACTTGTGTTTGCTCATCCTCCCTCCCTTTATTCTGTTCTTGATCAGAGAGTTCTTTTCCTATCCTTATCAGTTCTCATGCCTCTGAATCTTACAGAGCTTTTTAATTAATTTTCATTTACAGGTGATGTCCCTTTCCCTTAAAAATTCCCTTCTGTTTTGCCTGGGTAACTTCTTTTGAATGCCGTACTAACAGGACTCAACATCAGGAATGCAATTCCTGCACCCCTCTTCTTCATCTTCCCTTTCCCTTGATATTTTTATCCCCTTTCATTTCAAGTCTTAAAAGTTTCTATCTTCTTTAATCTGATCTACTAACTCATTTTCTACAGTCTAAAACTCCCAGGCTTCCTTCTTATTTTTCTTTTTCTCCTGTATAATGCTGACACTTCTCTATTTGAATTCAAGAGTGTTCTCATTTCTCTTAACAGATTTCTTTGAATTCTCTATAGGCTCCCCTCTGTCACTGAATTCTCTGCAGCATGCTGTATTCAGTATCTTGATTATCTTCTCTGCTTCCCTTTTCAGCTTTGCCTAGACCCTTCCCCAGAATCCACCTCTAAAGTCATTTGTAGCTCTTAGCATCATAGAATCATATAGGTTGGAAAAGACTATTAAGATCATTGAGTCCAACAGTTCTCATCCCATGAAATCTTTTAAAGGTTTCTCATACATCATGCTGAAATTGTCTCATCTTACTGCCTCTAAAGATATTCACTGTCTTAAACACCTCTTCCTTTTCTCTTTTGACTTTGGTCCTTGTTCTCTAGCTAGGTTCTTCAGGACAAGATGTTTCTGTAACTGGTAACTTTTGAATCTGCTGGCCAACTTCAATAAAACTGGACCAGGGTAGAGGAGCTGGAGATAAGCTGGGAGGGGACCAGGCAGTCCAAGGGAAAGGCAGTGGGAGAAGGATTCTAGCACAGAATTTAGGCTATGTTGCTCAAGTATAAAGCCGTAGGTGTAAACCAAATAAAAACTAGACTTCATAGGCTCACAAAATACTGTTTTCTTTAAAGCTATTACTTCCATCTGCATCCTTCCTATGCACCAAACTTCTTCTGTCTTAAACCTCAGCACAAAACAAATTTTGTTTGCTTCTCTGATCATTATTCCTGTCTTCTAAACTTACTCTCTCGTTTTGCCTCCAGCACTATTTAAAATGTCAGAATTAATAACATTCACTAACTTCAGAATACAGCAGACATCATTTTAAATTCGACCCCAGTGTGTCCTCTCTTTGCCTTCCATATCTGTTAGCATCATGATCTGAGTTTGACTGTTGTAGATTAACCCTTCAAAGGCTAAAAAAATTTACAATATCACCATGCCTGAGTACCACTTAAATAAACCCCACAAAATTCACACAATAGAAATACTGCTGCTTAGCATTTCACTGCCAGCATTTGTAACAGATGGTTTAAATGTATGTAGCTGCAGAAGGAAATATGAAACAGCACATCACCTGAGCAGACCAGCTGTTAAGCATTACAGCCCCTCCCTCAGAGAAAGCCCTCTGTCAAGTCAGTGCCACATTGAGTAACGTTAACAAGCCATCACCTATGATCTCCTGAACTTCATTCTGATTCATAGCTGGTTTTGCCGCTTTATCCTTTGAAGAGGAGGACTTTGCACCTGTCAGGCTGTGTGTAGCCATGTATTCATGTGTATAAAGTGCTTGCATCAAGTCATTTATAAACTTTTGAGGTTTGCTCTTGTTACAAAGTGCAATCTGCCATTTTTCAATCTTGAACTGGAAGACAAAATTGGTCATACGCATAACTACTGCAGTTCTCAAGAAATATTATATAGTATCACCTCTGAAATATCCTTTTAACTTTCCTTTTTTAAACCACAATTTTGAATTTAAACTGTGTGCTTGATATCAACACTAAACTTTCACAGCACTTCGTGTTGGGAACTATACATGCAGGTTGATTTTTTTTTACCAGAATCAAGTGCTGGGGAGAGTAAGGACTCCATTCATCCTAGCAAACACTTCCCCAAGCAATCCTTATTACTCACTAGTGGAGGCAAGACATGTTCAGGCACATCTAACTCCTTCTGCTTGCACTCCATGCAGGCTGGCTGTGCTCCAGTTTTGGCACAGATTCTGTACAGCCTTGGGAGCATGGCGCTATGCCCAAGCTAATATTCCTGCCTCTGAGCAGACATGCCCTAAGAACTGTGACGTCTGGTCCAAGGCTTTGAGAGTGACTTCTACATGCAGCACTTGCACAGCCTAAGCATTTGAACTCTCCTAATGGGCAGTTTTGAGATACCTTTAAGTCAGGTTAAGTTGCTTAGAAAATTAGGACTTTTAATTTCTATAGTCAGTCAAAATCACACCTTGATAATTTTTAATAGTTTCTTTAGGGTTCAGAACCCCACAACAATACACAAGAACGATTTCCACCGATTGGCATGACTCAGTGCGTAAGAGTGTAAATTGTGAATACAGAAGCTAGAATTATTCTTTTTGTTGCGTCTTTCTATTTTTCATGTACAGCGTTTGTGCCTCTGATTTCTCAATGATGCTGTGCTTTAATTACAGAGAACAGGGGATCTTCTTTACTCAATATCCATACATACATGTATTTCTACTGGTGTCTAACACTAAAGCAGGAACATACCATTCTCCATTTAGTTATTAACCATTTAAAGAGACTGCTGGTATTTTTCTTAGATTATCTCTGAAACAGTATGGTTCCTCTTTGGCATCTAAAACATTAGCCTGGAAGTTATCCTTGGATCTCAGTATTTTCTTCACGCATCCAGTCACAGATGTGCAAAGCTACTGAAATCAAAACCAGTTTTAAAGTGGAGCACCACACTGAACCAAGTCTGGCATTTCCCATGGAAAGAGCCTTCTGCACAAGGAGCTCATTAGTCATGTCATCAACAGAACGATGATAAAATGATTTTTATTGATGCTTATTTTTTATTGGTTATACTATAGCAGTAAAGTTTGTATTGTATGAGGTTAATTTTTATGCCTGAAATTGCCTTTTAACTGACCTGTTTTTCAGTCTGTTGCTCCTCATCTTCCACATTCAAAGTTATTGGTGAGCTGGAGTTACTGTGCATAGCTGCATATGAATCTGCTAATGGATTGTTAGATGCTTTCCAGACAGCATGTGAATGCAGAGTGGATGTAGATGATGTCACTCCCCCCTTAAGCAGTGCTTCAGCCATCCCTACCAGTTCCTCAAAATGGGTGACTGCTTGTGGCAACACTGAAATCAAACAGAAAGCGAGAGGTAAAATAGTAATTGAAGCTTTAAGACTCTAATTAAATAAGCATGTGTATTTTTGCAGTTAGATTCCTGTTACAATACAAGAAAGTCAAACTACTCAGCAAAGAGGCTTTAATATACTTTTTTCCTGTTCTCTCAAATGTTTACCTGCTATTCTGCTGTCCCCACCCATGAAAAGCCAGCCTCTGTTTCTACAATCATAGAATCATAGAATCGTTAGGGTTGGAAAGGACCTTAAGATCACCTAGTTCCAACCCCCTGCCATAAGCAGGGACACCTCACACTAAACCATCCTCCCAAGGCTTCGTCCAACCTGGCCTTGAACACTGCCAGGGATGGGGCAGCCACAG
>JBCJKH010060396.1:0-22439 GCA_039877255.1 Loriculus beryllinus | reverse complement strand
GTGTCCTTGCTTATGGCAGGGGGTTGGAACTGGATGATCTTAAGGTCCTTCCCAACCCTAACGATTCTATGATTCTGTGGTGGTAGCATCAGTGGGGGATCACTCCTGGACATCAGCCTCTAACCCTTCATCTGCTCCCTGAGTGTCTTTGTGGGGAACAAAAGCAGGCACTGGATGGAGCTGTCAGCCTGGCTGGAGGTGGATGAAGAGAGCAGTGTGAATGGGGGTGCTTGGCCAGTGCAGCACTGGGAGCATTGGGGGGATCATCACTCATTACTCAAGCCTGTCCCAAATGCCATCGTGTGGCCCTGTCTCTCCCTGCATTCAGGCCACTGGAGACTACCTGGGTATTGTGCTCAAGGACAGCAAAGTGCAATGGGTCTACAAACTGGGCAACGAGGAGCCAGCCTTCCTGAGTGTTGATGAGGATATTGGAGAGCAGTTTGCCACCATCAGCATCAACAGGTAGGAGACTGATGGGACACATCCTGTTGGAGGTCAGTGGGAAACTGCCCCTACAGGGATTGTTCATAGTGCTGTGGCCGAGCATAGACAGGCCCTGGGCTCACAGAGCTGCTGTGGACTCCATCATCCAATCATCCCTAAATAATCAATACTGAGATACCTCAAAAGAAGTCGCAGGGAGGAGGTGTCTTTCCAGGTCATGGAGGGTGTGGGGCTGGCTGCAGGAGAGGAAAGATGAAGCTCATCATAGAGGGTCCATTGAGCCTTGTGGCAGTACTGACCACTTGAGTGCTCACTCCTCTGTGCTAGAGCTGTGTGGGGAGGCCCTTGGCTCAGAGAGGGTTTGCTCCTCTTTGGGGGTCTCCCCTTATCTTGACCACCCCTCCCTGCTGCAGGATCCTGCAGTATGGGCACATGTCAGTGATCGTGGAGAGGCAGACGGTGCACGAGACCAAGGGAGACAGCGTGGCCAAGGGGGAGCAGGGGCTGCTCAACCTCGACCCACGCAACGTGGTCTTCTATGTGGGAGGTTACCCCTCCAGCTTCACGGTGAGACGGGCAACAGGGAGGGATGGATTTTAGGGGGTATCAGTGATACCTTTGGAGATTCCTGGGAGCAAAACCATCTTGATTTCATGGGGGAGCCAAGATCAAACCTGCTCTAACGCTCTGCTTTCATTCCCAGCCTCCTCCCACTTTGCACTATCCCAACTACCGTGGGTGCCTGGAGCTGGACACCCTGAACGAGGAGGTGGTGAGCCTGTACAACTTCCAACACACCTTCCAGCTGGATACCACTGCTGAGAAGCCCTGTGCAAGGTAAGGCACTGCACCCAGGCAGCTCTGCTCTGTGGCACTTACCGTGACCCTTGGGTGCCCCAGAGCACGGCAGTTGGCTTTGGAGTGATGCCTTGGGCCTCTTCTTGTGTGGCTCAGGTCCAAGTCCACAGGAGACCCCTGGTTGACCGATGGCTCCTACTTCGATGGCACCGGTTACGCAGAGATCAAGTTTGAGAGCCAGTTTGGCACCACCAAGCGCTTTGAGCAGGAGATCCGGGTGGTCTCCTACAACGGCATCCTCTTCTTCCTGGAGAACCAGGCAGGTGTCTGCTCCCCTGGGGAGCCTTCACCCTTCAGCTGGTGGGATGGGGCAATCCCAGCCCCATTTGCAGGCATTCCCAGTTCAGGATACAGGGGAGAAGAGGGATTTGGAGATGGCAGGGCTGCTTTGGGCAGTATTTCTGCACTGTTGTTACAAGCCACAAGAGGGCTGGGCGCAGATCTCACAGCAATCTCTGGTCTGGTGCTGGAGGGACAACTGAGCTTGGAGAGCGGCTGTGCACAGATCCTCCGAGCTGGGCTGGGGTTCACTGGGGCTGGCAGTGCTGCAGGGAGCATTTCCAGCTTGCAGGGCTGCTGTTTGCAGATAAAGCCGCAATAATAGGGGCAGCAACACAATGAGGCACTGACAGTGGGACCTGCTCCCACCAGAGCAAAAGGGCATGTCGGGCTTAGTGCCACAACCAGGACATGGGGCTCAGTGTCCATCCTGCCTCCCCCAGGGTCAGTTCCTGTGTCTGGCCATCCGGGATGGGAAGCTGGTGCTTTACTATGACTTCAGCTCTGGCCTGGAGATGGCAAAACCCAGCAGTAACTCCTCCTCCCTCACCATCAGCAGCACCACAAACAAAGCGGTAAGGGGGAGCTTGCTTGGAGGTTCCTCAGCCAGAGGGGCACCTGGGCCATTGGTTTTGGAGGGTGGAGAGCTGCAAGAAGTCTAGTCTTTGCCTGGAACCACCAGACACCTGGTGCTGCACCTAATTGCCCCGGGCTGGCAGATCATCCTCAGGTCATTTTCCTTGTCTCCAGATCCAGATTTTCCTCCTCAAAATGAACAACAAGAAGCGCATCCTGGTGCGGCTGGAGCGTCTCACCATCTTCATGGTGGAGCAGGAGAACTCCCTGGAGAACGCTGTCTCCTACTACCTGGGTGGTGTGCCCCCAGATGTGCTGCCCCCCAGGTGGGTCCAGCCTGCGGTGGGATGGGACAGTTCACATCTTCCCCTCCCATGTCCCTCGTGGTGGCCACAGCCCTTTCTCAGCCACCTTCAGGGCTGTTGGGGCCCTGCTGAAGCTCTGGGGGGTGATTTCCTGCCCATCACCGTGAGCGTTTGAGAATGGGACATCTCCATCTGTGGTGAGGGATGAGGTGCTGGTGGGTGTCACTGAGTCCTCATTTGGAGCAGCCTTGTGCCTGAGGCACTGGGGATACCTGTGGCCATCCTGTGTCCTTCCCAGGCATTCTGTTTAAAGGGCTGCAGGAGCATTGCTTGCCCAGGGCTGAATCCTGCATCCGGGGCTGTCCTTGTAACACTGCTTGCTTCTCTGCAGCCTGAAAGCGCTCTTCCCCACGGGTGGGCCCATCCGGGGCTGCATGAAGGGCTTGAAGGCTCTGGGCAAGTACGTTGACCTGAAGCGGATGAGCACCGTTGGTGTGAGCTATGGGTGCACCTCGGACCTGCTGGTAAGCACAAGGCCTGGCTGGCATCATGGGGAAAGGGTCTGCTGGAGAGGTAGAGCACAGGAACCAGAGGACAGGTCTGATCTCCTCTCATTCACATAGAAACAAGCATAAACCCCCAGGTCCTCAGTGCAGAGGAATCATGGTGAGGTGCTCTGCAGGGTTGGCCATAGCACCTCCTAGACCCAGTGAGGACCTGAGCACCCCAGTCATCCTTCCAGCACCCTGCCACGCCATGACCAGGCTCTCACCTTGTGTCCATGCTGTCCCTCACAGGTGGCTCGCTCCATCAGTGTCCATGGCCATGGCTACCTGACTCTGGCCCTGAAGGATGTACCAGGGCTGCAGGACTTCTACAGTGGCTTCAGCTTCCGGACCAGCCAACACGAGGGGCTGCTCTATCACCACACAACCCAGGTGGGCACCTGCAGTGGGGCAGAATCGTCACCTCCTGCTCTGGGGATGGTGCTGCTCCCCCTTTGGAAAGGTGGGATTTTGATGGGGCCAGGGGCTGAATACACAGTGAGATCTGTGTCCTGAGCTCCTGGAGGGCAGTGGGGGAATGGGCCCTTCTTGGGGTTCAGCTGCTGAGCAGCAATGGGGCGATGCTTTCTGCAGGAGGGGGTATGCCAGGTATCCCTCCAAAGGGGCCAGCTGGCCTTGAACCTGCTGGAAACTGAAGTCACCACTGAAAACACCTATGCGGATGACAGGACCCACTATGTGGCCTTCTACAGCGACGCCCGTGGGTACGTGTCCTGGGGAATGGGGTGACCGTGGCCACGGGGACCTGCTCAGCTCACACCGCTCGTCCCCACAGGATCCGGCTGTACGTGGATGATGAGCTGCAGAGCACCGGGGCAGGTTCTGGGCCCAGCAGGCAGCAGCAGGGCGGGCAGCTGCTCCTGCAGCTCGGGGGGGCACCGGAGCCAGGGCCCCTCAGTAACCTCACCGGCTGCATCGGGAATGTCTTTGTCAAGCGGTGAGCATCTCCCTGCCACATCCAGAGAGCGCGGCTCTGCCCCATCCCGTCTCCCGGCTGGCCTCGTGACAGGGACCTCTTCTTCCTGCCTGTAGGACATCAGAGCCACAGATGGTGGTGGATTTGCAGCAGAACATGGAGAGCATCAACATCACCATGAGCTGTCCCTGGGGTGAGCAGCCGCAGCAGTTCAGAGTCACTCCGAAGAAGGACAGGAGGAAACCCAAGGTACCAATTGCTGCTGAAACTCCCCATTTCCTCCTCCTCAGATGCCACCATTTTCCCCCCTTGCTGAGCACCTCTGCCCTGTGCCAGGCCTGCTCCCCTCACTCCATTCCCTGGTGCTGTGTGTAGGTGCTGAGCAAGCCTGCCTCAAAGGACCGCCGCCACGATCAGCATGGGCTGTGCCGCCTGGACCCGCAGCCCCGCACACCCGCGGGCACCTTCCGCTTCGGGTCCACCCTGAGCAGTCGCTGGGAGTTCGATGGGATCCCACTCTCCTTTGGGCAGAGGTGAGGCACCACACACACACACACACACACACACACACTTGGCCTCAGGGATAATGGCTCAGAGAGCAGTTTCCCTTGGAGAGCAGGGTGCTCCCATCACCTCCCCTGTCCCTGCAGGGCCCATTTCTCCCTGGAGGTGAAGCTGAACTCCTCCAGCGGGCTGCTCTTCCACGTGGCAGGAAAGGGGGGCAGCTTCATGGCTCTCTTTGTCCTCAACGGCCGCTTTGTGTTCCTGGTGCACATCGGCAGGCACCGGCTGCGCATCCGCAGCAAAGACAAGTACCACGACCAGCGGTGGCACACGGTGAGCGGAGGGTTGGGGCTCCAGGGGGGTTAGTTTGGTGCAGGCATCACTTTCTAATCACACACAGGACACTCGTGCTTCTGTGGGAGCAAAGGGTACAGTAAAACCCCAGCCAGGGCTGGCTGAACCTCCAAACTGAGGTCTCCCTGCCCTGGGCACAGCCCTGCGGCTCCTCCCAATGCAGGAAGCCCCAGCCCTGGCACTGACCTTTGGTCCTTGCAGGTCTTCTTCAGCAGAGACAAAAGCCGGGCCCAGCTGGTCATCGATGGGCTGCGAGCCCAGGATGCTGCAATGGCCACCTCAGGGCTCTTTGTGGCCCGGGGACCCTTGTATGTAGGAGGGCTGCCAGGTGGCAAAGCCAAGGCTCACGTACCGGTAAGGGCTTGGTAGTCCCGTAGGATCCCTCTGTTGCTGCCCATTTGCAGTTCTGGGGCACTGCCCTGTGCCTCCCAGTGTTCAACCCCTCAGTGCTCACTCCCGTGGTCTCCCTGCAGGTCTCCAGCTTTGACGGCTGCCTGAGGAACCTACAGCTGGATGGGAGGCCCCTGGGTCCCCCCTCACGCACCTTTGGGGTGATGCCGTGCTATGAGGGTGCACTGGAGAGCGGGGTCTTCTTCACTGCGGATGGCGGCTCCATCGCCCTGGGTACTACACAGCAGCCTGGGCTGGCTCCCATGGCCCTGGGACTGGCAGGGACACATCTCATGGCAGGTCCCTTGTCCTTCTCTTCACCAGTGCCATTTTTCTTCCAGCTGATGCCGTGGTGACCGAGCAGGACTTGGAGGTGACACTGGAGGTCCGTCCCCACAGTGCTTCTGGCCTCATCTTCTACATTGGCACCAGGAGAAGGCATCATCTCCTGCTGTACATGGAGGAGACAAAGGTAATGTGAGGGTGGTATCCCCACAGGTGTTCAGCAGTCTCCTGTGCCCATCCCACCCAGCTCACTGGGTCTAACGGGTTTGTCTCTCACACCAGGTCACTGTGAGAGCAAACACTGGGGCTGATGAGTTCTCCACATCAGTGACGTGCCCGTCGCTCTGTGATGGGCAGTGGCACAGCATTGCAGGTGAGGTGACAGCCAGCACTTGGCTCTGGGACACTGATCCCCTCCTGCTGCTCAGCCCCCAGCTCCTGGGGGGAGCACAGTGCCCTTCCTCCGGTATTTAAACCCCAGCTCCCACCTGAATGCACTTGATCTGGGTGATTGTAGCTGCCATTGAGTCATTTCCTAATTAGTGAGAGTCCCTGATCTCGTTAGTGCTCTCAGACCTGGTGGGCAGGAGCAATGGGGTGTTTCCCAGTCACAGAGCAGCTGGTGAGGCCCGGGATGTCCCACATCCCCCTGGATGCACCAGCTCCATCTGTCACATCCTGCTGAAGGGGAAAGCCTGGCTTGCAGAGTGCATCCACAGGACTCAGAGCCCACAGCTGGGATGGGGGATGTGCAGGATTCACCCTTGTACAGGCACAGCTCAAGCCTTTAATGCTGTTGAGCAAGTGCTGAGGTTTTCATCAAGCCCTTTCTGGGGGTGGGTCACAGCCACAGCCCCCACCTCAGCCCAGCTCTGCTTTAAGCTTTCATTTTGCTCAACCCAGCACCCTTTGTGTGTTCCTGCTGCATTTTCAGCTTCAGGACCTCTTCCTGTCCGCAGCCAGAGCTGCTCTGAACTGATCCCTGTACACCCAGTGTGTGCTTTCCCATTGGGACAGGGCAGCCTGCTTCACTAGAGCAGGACATGATGCTGTTGTGGGTGAAGGACAGGGTTTTGGGCTGAAGGATGGAGGTGGAGTTGCTCTCCGAGCGAGGAACCAGCGCTGATTCTTGTTTTCTGTTAAAGTTACCAAAAGGAAAAACGTGATCCAGGTCGATGTGGACACAAAAGGCAACTACACAGTGGGACCCAGCCAGCCTCCCCCACCCAGCGTACGAGCCACCTTCCACATGGGAGGGCTGCCAGGTGAGTTGGGAAGGATGCACTCCAGAGCAAGACACTCCAGAGCCAAGAGAGATCCCAGTCCTGGTGCAGTTAAGAGCTGTTTCATCCTCTGCCCTGTAATGAGCCAGATTAACGCTTGCTTTTCACTTGCTCCTTCTGCAGAGACAGCCAAGGCCATCACAGTGCCACCGTTACCTCCCGTCCCTCGTTACATGGGCTGCATAAGGAACCTGGTGATTAACCAGAGGCACATCAACCTGCCACGCACCGGGACTGTCAGGGGCTCCATTGGCCTTCAGGGTTGCCCCGTGCTGTAAGTAAGTGCGTGCACCTCGGTGTACAGCCTGACACCAGAAAGCTGCACTGCTCCTGGGCCCCAGACATCACCTGGGAAGGTGGGGAGAAGGGGGCACATTGGGCACATCATTCACAAATAGTTGGGATTGGGCTCTGGAGACAGGTCCAAGTCCTTCCCCGGTGGTCAAGCATCGGCAGCAGGACTTGTGCTGCCACACAGGTCATGGCAGGAGTCCCTGTCCTGTACAGAGAGTAGGCTGAAGCAGGCAGCAGCCATGCATCATGTCCTAAATCCTGCTCCCTTCACCCCACCCTCACAACGCACATAGATTTAGTTCACGGAACACTTGAGGCTATTAATAATAGTCACAGACTGTCTTCTGCTGCAGGCTGCAGCCAGCTTCTGGTTTATAATAAATGCAATTAGGACAAACTGGATTAATTCCCTCACTTTGGTGTTTTTAAAAGCAAGGACTCATTTAACCTCCTGGCCGCCCAGGGGCAGCCTCAGTTCACCCGCCCCAGCTCCAGAGCTCTTCGTGGGGGAATGTGGACAAAATTCTGCTCACAGAATTAGCATTGGCTTCCACATTGATTTATAGGGATCAAAAGAAAAATAAAAAGGAACAGAATAGGCTGAGGGAGAGCAAAAGACCCAAGCCTCACTGTTACTGCAGCTGCGCTCAGCGCTGGTAGAAACACTGACTAAAGTCCTAGTGTGTGAAGCAAGAAGCTGTTGCTTGAAGGGGAAGAAATAGAGGTTACCTCTGAGACTGGTGAGGTGCAGCCCTCACCCCCCACCAGCATTGCCTGCTCCTGCTCAGCCTCACTCACCCCTTTGTAGTGCAGTCTTCACTTGACCTTTTTCTCCCAAGACACGCAGTTCACTCGTGCACTTACACATCATATATATATTTGTGTGTGTATATATATCTCTAAGCCACTTGGGGACAACATCTTGCTTCTGAAATGGACTTGTAACTTATATCGTAATATTGTGGGGGTTTTTTATGAGGGGTAAATATTGTAAAATGGGTTTTTAACGTGTCCATCTTAAACAAATGTAATTATGACCTGGTTTTAAGTTGTAGTATTAAAGATGGTCTTTGTAAATCGCTGGTACATACGTTGGAATAAAGTTTTATGTTACTCTCTTTCACTTTACTGGTGAAGAGCAAGCATGAGGCTGATGGAGAACTGGAAGAGGAATAATCAGCACAATAGGGACATTTGCCACAGGCAGCTCCCTCCTAAGCAGGGTTACTGCACTGATGTTCAGGAAGGCAATGAATCTCTTCATGCTCAGCACTGCAGATCACAGCCTGGCATGACCAAAACTGGCTGGCAGTCAGCACTGTGTCCTTGAGATGCTCATTACTCCTATCAATCACAGGGCTCAACCCTTTGATCACAAAGAAATCAGAAGGATTAGTCTATCCCGATGTCCAAAGCATCAAAGCTGAACAGTGAGTAACTACTGCAAGTAAGAGCAAGTACTGCCTCCGTGTGCATGCTGAACAGAGGGAGAAAGAACAGTATGGCAGATAAAGAAAATTCCTTTATTTGTAGATTTATATAAGCATAATATGAAGTTAGTAATCCTACTGCAGTTGCTTAAGTTAGTATCTAGGAATATCTGTAAGGAAGAGCAAATAACTTAATCTAAACTCATATCTTCCTCTTCATCTTTCTTGTCCTTGGAGTCTCCTTCCTTCTGGTCTGACTTGACACTGTTCTGCATTGCTTTGGCAAAGGCTTCTACATCTGGAAGTTAAACACAGTAGTTCTGTTAAGTGAACTTTGTGCCTTCTGAGGTGGAGTTCAATGTTCACATGACGTTAAGCTGCATTACTTGGAAAGTAAATGGTTGCTCCAGTAGGAATCTATTAACTTTAACACTGATTCAATATATAATGTTCATTTGGATCTCTCTTGACAGATTTAAAGTGCATTTTATGCACTTTACTGTGCACAGGCAGCCTAAGACTAGAATTATTCCAGGAATGGAATGGATGCTAAAAGCTCATTAGGTAAAGCAAACACACTTACTAATTCCAGCAGTCTTACAGCCAACACTGTTCACCTACTCCACATGAGTCGGTAACACTTCCCACCAAAACACCATTCCTGGACAAGGGCACTGACACCTCCTGAGGTTTTTGCATCCCTATCAAGAAAACAAGCCTAAGGCTGCTCAGCAGAGCTCTCTGTAGAACCCTGCCTTCTCCAAGTGCAGCTCTGACGCACTCTGTGCCTGCTGGGGAACCCCTGAGCTATGAACCTTCCCATTGTAAAGAAACAAACAGCCCAGAGCCAGCTTCTGCCTGTTACACAGAAACCAATCCTGACATTCCCATTCTCTGGCTGTGTGCAATGCACAAACCCACCCCAACAAACCACTTCCTGCTGGCTCCCAACAGCATACTCACCTCCTTTATTAGCTGCATCTACTGCCTCTGCAGGTAAGCCAAACTGACTCATGAGCGGGCCCAGCTGTCCTGAAGCCAAGGCAGCACTGAACATGCTCAATGCCTGTGAATTGGAATCAGCAGCATCAAAACCCTCAGTTCACATCATGTTTCTCCAGCATCGGCAAGTAAAAACATCCCTCCTTTCCCAATCTCCTTGCACAAGAGTTGCTGTAGCTGAAACTAAACCCAGTCATCTTTAGATTGCAACCCATCAGTGCAACTGGTTCCAACTGGCCTGAAATGCACCAGGTTTAATCACACACAGACTGTCCCCAGTTCAGTGCTAGTGTTTCAAGAGGAACAAGGGCTGTAAATGTGAGCATCATCTCCCTTTAGTCACTTGAAATGATCTTAGAAGAGACTGCTGCCATGCCACGAATGAATGTGCTACTCCTGTCATCCGCCAGAGAGTGCTTATAATAAATAATTATTATAATAAATAATAAATAAATAATTAAGCCCAAACCCAATAGTAAGACACATTCTGATCTGCCCTTGGGTGATTGCAGGCAGAACTAGTGCTCCATTAGAGCACATCCCTTCTCCTTTCCACTTCCACTGAGCAACTTCCTACTCTGAACAGTGCCAGGAACGTGATAGAGCAGGGCAAGAGGCCTGGGGAGGAGGGAAGGAGACCTGCACTTCCCATGAAGCCAGGCACCCACCTGCTGGAACTGAGGAGACGTTAGGGTGTTCTGAATCTCTTCTGCAGTCTGTGGCAGAGATTCCCCAGAGGGGAGGTAAGGCATCAACCGTTCCTGAACCTCAGCGTTGGCCAGGATGGGAGCCATTATCTCCGGAGTCAGAACAGTTGCCAGGTCAACTGGGAAGAAAAGAGAGGGCTGGCTGTTAAAGACTGTGCACACCCCCCTGTCGTGCAAGCTAAATGATCTAGTCAGGATTACTGGACATGCTTAGCACACGGCTAGCATCCTTTCTCCCTCTGTCAGTTCTGGAGTGAGAATACGACTCCTGAAAACAGCACTCAAATGAAGAATCAAAACCATAGACCTTTCAAAGCAATTTGGAACAGGACAGGACAGTGAAACAGCTCCAAAGGGCTCCAGGATCCAAGAGCTGCCTGGTCAGAACACTGTTACCTTGCTGCCCTCCTGCTCCAGATGGCACATTCATAGTAGCTAAAATGTTCTGGAGGTCACTCAATTGAATGGGCTGTGTTGGGCTGGTGGCTGAGCTGGTTCCATTACCCGAACTGGGCACCGGGCTCGGGCTGGTCACGGCTGCAGCCGCAGGAACGGCCGGGGCAGGCGTCACCCGTGTAGAGGAAGTGGTGGAAGATGGAGTCACAGCCGCTGACTGGCTGCGAGAGCTGCGGGACACAATTAATGCCATTAATTCCCTGCAACAACCAGGGAGTTCAAGCTGCTTTTCAAGCGCATACACTACAAAGGGCTCCTGCCCCATGTGAGAGGCAATAAAGCAGTCCTGATTCCCAGTCTTTCCCATGCAGTAGCCCACGGTTCCTCCCACAGAACCAGCACCTTCACGTTACAAAAGCCCAACCACCCCAGAGCGGACGGGGCCGTACCTCGACGATGAGCTGCTGGTCGGGGGTCCCCCGCTTCCAAGCAGGCTGGCCAGCCCGGGCCCCGTCAGCGCCCCCAGCCCACCTTCCATAAACACAAGAGGAGAAGGGGGTTAGAAACGTGTTTCCTCAGGGCTCTGCACCTCTCTGCTCTGGAGAGGTCACTCTTGTACCTGAAAGGTATTTGCTAAAATAGAGGAGGAGGGGGTGAAAGACCCCAGACCAACCCCCCCAGCCCCATTCTGTGCATTAACAGCTCCTGTTTTCATGTCCCTATTAGAAACTGCCTTAGAGAGCTGCAGTTTAGAAAGGACCCGATTTCTACATGTACACAAGGATAACGTCACTTCAGTCTGTGCTGGACATGATCCCTGTACCACAGCCCTCGTGTCTCCTGGCTCCCAAATACCCAACTTTGCTCTAAACTTGCAGGCCGAGGCCCTCAACACAAGACCAGAGTTGCCACCACTCTCTCCCCATACAGGTGGTTCTGCAGCTTCAAACCTAACAGAGATGTGGCAGCAGAATCAGCAGAGAACGCTTCACGGGCAGAGCAAAGTAAGAACAACCCCACACACAGAGAGCGCTCCCGGTAGAGCAGTGATCAGGAAACAGCAGGAAACCAACACAGCCTTAGAGCCAACCACCATATGCAAAAGAAACCAGCAATCAGCCTCACACATCCCAACCAGGGACTTATCACAGCCTCAAGAACATCACCTAAAGAGAGCTGGGGAAAGGCCCGGCAGGGGTGCCCTGCAGTGGTGACTTGATCATTCCCTACAATTCCCTTAAGCCACACCAGCCAAATGCTCCATTTACCACACACGTCCCATCCAGTGCTTCCTTGTACCACATCAAATTAGACACACATCCCTGCACTGCCCCTGCATCAATCACCCACCTTCTGGGATCTGCCTGCGAGCAGGACAGAACAACAGCACTCCAACAGCAAACTGAAGCTACAGAGCACTGGGGTCAGAGCGAGCACTGGCCACCAGCTCCCCACTTGTGCAGGACCTGTTCCTACGGAACCATTCCCAAACACTTCACCCATCAAAGCCCCCACAGCAGCAGGAGGGTGAAGCTAACCCGGCTGTACCCCACACTGCTCTGATTGCCCTTGCTGGGAAAGCTTACAGCTTTCTTGGAGGCAGAGACCTGAGAGATGCAAACCAGATACAAAAGAACAGGCCACTACTGGGGGAAGAGATCCACGCATTCACCACGACCACAGTCTGCAGAGGCAAACAGATGCTTTCCTTTGTGTTACAGCAGACAGCTTCATGTCTTACAGCTAGATATAAAAGCAAAGAAAGAAAAGCTGCTGAGAAAAAGTGATGAGAAGAAGAGGAAGAGTCTCAGGAGTTGTGAAGCTTCAAGAAGGAAGATCTTTTCCAAACACATCCTAAAAAAACAGAACCTTTCAACGCTAACAGGAGATTTGTATCTGAGCATCGACCGACACGAGAGTTGCATCCGAAGCTAGAATCCAAAGCTAAAAGCAGACTCTGGAGCTTAAGCACAGAACCTCAGTCACTGCCACCTGCAAGTGTTCCTTTGCCTGCCTCCACTTGAGGATCTGACCTCTCAGAAAGTGCTCTGCTGGATTCGGAGCACGGGTGGCATTAGGACCAAAACACAGCAGAACTACAACACGCCTCATCCCCTCAGGAACACAGCAGGGATTCACCCAGGAGAGAAAGCCCTGACCCGAGCCCTGCTGCTCTGACCAGAGGATGCAAAATTCCTCATGAGCTCTTTCTGCTTCGCACACAAATATTCACTGGATCACAGGCAACGCGAGCAACTCCCGGGCTCTGTAACCGGGACATTCATGGGGAACGAATCCCAAGTTTCCAGTCCCTGCTCCAGTGAATATTTAAGAGGAAGAGAAGGGGTAGAAAAAAGGAGAGGAAAAAAGAAAGGCAGAAGATTCAGAGGAGCAAGGAGCAGAACCAAGGTTCTCGCAGATCAAGCCCTAAGGTGAGCGCTGCGTAGAATGGGGCACCCTCCATCTCCTGCACCATTTTCTGCCCCTCAGCTCATCTCTGAGGCAGGGAAAGAAGCGCTATTCAAACCAATAGCACTGCTTGAAAACAGTGGCAGGTAAGATTTAACCTGGCAGGAGAAAATACCATTTTGGCATAAAGATATTAAAGCATTTTACCAAGTCCTCCTAAGCCCGTTGGTCCGATCAGCTGCATGAGCTGGTTATGGCTCATGTTTCCAAGAAGGCTTTGCAAGCCACCCTCACCTAAAAACAAAAACATTCTGAAACACAACATATTCACATTGGTTTGGTTTTTCACAGCACTCCGGCTCAAACAGCAGGAGATTAATTGGCATCACATTCTGCACGGAAAAAACAGTTTCGAGTGTTTACTGATTCATGATGCTCATAAAAGATAAATGCAACTTGGCTTCATAAAGAGGTAAGACTCCAGAGAATCCACTGGAAACACAGAGATTTCTTCTGGCAGCCTTAACTTCCAGCCTGAACCTGTTTAACAGCCCACTTTATTCTGCTAAAAGCATGTTTACTCTGCTGCTATTAACCCTGTCCCCAGCTCACCCTCCACAGCACCTGGAATTGCTTCCTAAGGAGCTGTCAGTGCTCCTCCTAAGTTAAAATAAGCGCCTCGGATGTGCAGGAGCAGATGGACTGTACCTCCCAAGGCAGACAGCTCGTGGCCTCCGCTTGCGTTTCCACCCAAAGCCCCAGGCATTGGTGGGTTGTTGAGATACTCATTCACTTTACGACAGTGCTCCTCGTCCTTGTCCGTCTTCGGCTCCTGTAAGAGAGTTGCTCCTTGGTACGAGTCAAACTGGGAGTGTTTTGTTCCGAGACCTCTGTTATCGACTTCCCACAAACCTGCATCCAGAAGAAGAGTCGCTTGGATCCTGCCTTGAACTTCAATACATACACACGGCCCGTAGTGCACTGAGGCACCCTCTTGAATTCACAGTCGTCGGGAAAAATGATCAAATCCTGGAAAAGAGAGCAGCAGTTGGAGGAAATACAGGAATATTCCTTGCAGCTCCCCAAAGACAGAGGCAGTGTGCACTCGCGGCCCAGAAACCAACCCTGGCCTGGGCTGCATCAAGAGGAGGTGATCCTGTCCCTCTGCTCTGCTCTCATGAGACCTCACTTGCAGCACTGTGTGCAGTTCTGGTGTCCTCAACAGGAAAAGGACATGGAACTGTTGGAACAAGTCCAGAGGAGGCCACGAGGATGAGCAGGGGACTGGAGCAGGCTGAGAAAGCTGGGACTGTTCAGCCTGGAGAAGAGAAGGCTGCGTGGAGACCTCAGAGCAGCTTCCCAGTATCTGAGAGGGGCCTGTAGGGATGCTGGGGAAGGACTCTTCATTAGGGACTGTAGTGACAGGGCAAAGGGGTAATGGGTTAAAACTTAAACAGGGAAGGTTTAGATTTGATATAAGGAAGAAATTCTTTACTGTTAGGGTGCTGAGGCACTGGAATGGGTTGCCCAAGGAAGTTGTGAATGCTCCATCCCTGGCAGCGTTCAAGGCCGTGCTGGAGATTAAGGCACAGCATGCGCCTCATCTGTTCCTCCTCCTGTTTACTTCAGGATTTCTCTTGTTGATGCTGTGGCAACTGGGGAAACACGGCCACTGCCAGAACACTGCTACTTCTCAGGAGCAGGACACAGGGTTCAGGGGTTGGGGGTGGCTGAGCATTGCAGGGCACAAGGGTCGGTGAGGTTTCTGCTAGGGCTGCAGTGTGCCTCACTGCCATGCCTGAGGCGGGCTGCTTGTTGCTCCCATAGAGCTGTGCTATGAGGCACCATGCACCTGTGACAGATTGTGGGTTTCTATTCAATTAGAAGGACTGAAAAGGCCTCCTTGAGGAACTCATACCTCGTGGTTGTTTCCGAGTGACTAGAGCCTTATAAGCAAAAAGGCACAGATAGATGGATATATAGATGCACATGCATTTGTGTACTGGGGTTCTTGTGTACTGGGGTTCTTGTATGCTGTGATGCCATTTGTACAGACGCTTCCCAGACTGGATCAAGGCAGAAGGTGAGCTGTTTTCTGCACACATGGCCACTAAGCCTGTGAGCTTTGCAGGCAAAGCTTCACTAGGCTGTTGGAAACATTACCCACTAACATGGAGAGATGCATTTTGTCTGGTGGGAAAAGTGACAGAGACAAGAAGGGAGACAAGCACGTTTCTGTGCTGCTTTTGTTGCATGTGCTCGTGTTTTGACAAATGGTCCTTCTGCTCCCTGGTGCCCATGGCGGCTGCTCTGACACGTGTGGTTGGAGGGCTGGCAGTGACCAGAGGGCTCCACTAACACCTTGCTTCCTCCTCCCATCTCCAGCCATGAAGATGAGAGATTAATTCTCAGCTGTGATTGTCATTGTCTTCTTGTGCAGGTTCATCAGGTGCAACACAGACGCAGGCTTGTCTGAACCTTAATGATAAGCTCTCCTTGTTAAAAGCCATTATATTTGCTGCTAGCTGAGTGTAATTCTGACTGACTACTGCAGTTCTCCTTTGCATGTAATTGAATTCATATTCATCATAAAGCAATGAAAAATAAATTGTGTGTGTGTTTTTTTTCCTCCTCATAAAGCAACGAATGCTGCTGGCTCTGCCTTCTCTGTAATCTTCCCCTTTGCAACGTATGGTAATAGAATTCATGGGAACAGAACAGCCAAAATAGATTGTGTGGTTTTGACCCACCTAGCAGAAAGCAAGCATCATTTCAGTGCCAAGGATGAATTGATTAATTCAGTTGGCTTCAAAGGAAAGCTAAAGTGTGAGTTTAAGATGCCTCAGTACTAAAGAACAGTGCTGGCTTGGTGGCAGACTCCCTATGGTGCTGTGGCAGAGGACCTGCAGCTTCAGGTTGTGGTGGGGTTGCCAAAATACGCCACTGATCGGTTGGTTTGAGACCAAGGTCTTAAAAACTCCGTGTGTTTCCATGCAAGGTTTCCAACTTCAAGCCTCTGTAACTCATGCAAAGCATCCAAGTTCAAGAGAATCTGCTAGTCCTGTGCATCACCTGAAGGACTCCATTGTGCCATGGTTATTTGCTGTCCTCATGGTAATGACATGAGCTTGGGACTTGAGGATCATGATTGAGGGCATAGGGCACTGCTGTGTGAGATGGTCATTCCCTTAGACCTCATTCCTGCCATGAATGGTGACTTCCATTGCATTGATCTACTATAGGACTGCAGATGTCCTCCTTTGAAGCAGATGTTAAATCACTGGTGCCCTCTACATTCGTTTTAGAGCCTCTTTGTCTGGACTTCTCACAAACAGCAGATAGTTGGTGGGTAGCTGGCCATTGCCTCCTCCCCATACGGGCTCACCTTTGTCTTTTGTTCTTCTGTCTTTGATAGGATCCAGAAACCAGGAGCTAATGGTGCCTGTGAGCAGAGCTGCTACTGCATGGTGGAGGCCTGTCAGAAATGCTCTGAGAAGAAAAAGACCCATTTCCTGCAGCCCCTGGCTTGCTCCCAGCTGTGGGATAGCTGCTCCAGAGACCAGACAGTCCTAATGCATCATAAAATTAGTGAGGTTTGTTCGACAAAGGGTCTAAATGTCTTTCCGGTTAATTATTAATTTCATTATGGTGAAATCATTAAGTGCAGTTCAATACTGAAAGATGTTACTGCTGCAGTTTGTGAACATTAGCAGAAGAAGTAAAGAGGAACTCATTGCTAATGAGTCCTGGGAGGTTTGTGAGTGAGCTGCAGGAGCTGTGAGGCTCCTGCTCCGCAGCCTGTCCTTTGTCCACTGCCTCCTCACAGCACTTGTGCTGGGAAGTGTGGAGGAAGAGGGTGCCAAGCAAGGCAGGCATATGAGTAGCATCATGCTTGTGTTGCCCTGCATAGGATGTAATTTCCATGGCAGAAATTCCAAATCCTTCCTTAACCTCACCCATGTTGGCTCTCCTCCCTTCTCTGTTGCAGAGAAATTGCCTTAAAGTCATAAAAAGGTGTAAAGAGGGGAGACCTCTCTTCCATGGCAGAAATCTGTACCCATGACTCAGGAGAGAAAGATATTCCCCTCCAATCCACTCAGATGATGGTGCTTGACCATACGCTGGGATGAGGAGTGTTAACACATGACTGTGATGCAAGGCAGTACAAGCAGCACCCTCCTCTGGGGCCCAGGTCACCTCTGCACTGGGCAGTTTGCTTTTGTGGCCTTGTCATAACTGAAGGAAGAGCTGAGGCTCTGATGATATAATTACAGTCAGCAATTGTTAAAATAATGCATCTGTTTCTGCCCTATGAGGGAAGTCAAAAATTAAAACCTGCAAAAGGGAAATTTGATATATGATGCGTTAACTCTACTGGGCATTTGACAGTCATCTCTAAATTAGAAGTCTATTTTGATGGCTGCTCCTTGGAGTATCATACTATGCGTAAATTTTCTGGTTTCACTCTTACAGTTTTGATATTTTCTATAGCTCAGGAAACATTTGCCACTGGAGATGGGAGTTGTCTCCAAGATCTGAAAAGTAGTTTCCTTAGGTCAAGACTTCTTCCAGGCTGGTAGAGAGGGTTCAGATGTCACCAGGAATAACCCAGAGGAGCGCTTTAAATCAAGTCTATATGTGATATGAATGTATGATCCCATGGTGGGCATCTTGTAATTTTGTCAATAACCCTCTTTTCTCCCCACAATTGAGCACTTCCAACACTGTTAAAGAGCCAGAGAATGACAAAGAAGAAAACCCAAGGTGAATAAGATGGATAAAAGAAGCAAGAACCTGAAGGCCCAGCACCTCCAGAGCATCATGGGGCAGGTGTGTGTGTGTGTGGAATTATCTCAAAGTCCTGTTTGGACTTCTACAGTTTAATATTCAGGCAGTACAGACTGAGCACCTGGATTTTCCCTTGAATCCATCAGATGGGGTACACAAAATAATGGAGAAATAGCTGAAGTCCTGCTCCCATCCTGACCACACAGGAATGATCTGACCTGGCTCCACAGCAGCAGGTGACAGTAGCAGCCATCCTCCCTCTGAACTGCATCAAGAAGAAAACTAGCACATATTATCAGATGCTTATTTTGATTGCATCCATGATCTGCCTGGTCAGCCTCTGAATGCCACTTCCCCTTGCCTGAGTCATTTAATCACCACTGCCAATCAGCACTATTGAAGGGAGCAACAATACATTTCAGAGCTCAATCACCTTTGTAATTGTCTCACTGTCAGCACTTGTGTCTCTCTGGAAGGCAGAATTAGTGACAGATGAGATGCAGGCTGTTTTATCAAGTGAACTGTTCACTCCTATGTGTGTGTGTCTCGTGAGCACACACATGTCTATATATATATATATATGTATTTATATATATGTATGCTCTACTTCTAATGATAGAGTCGGTGTTGGGAGCAGCAGGCATGCAAACACAGATCCATGCATTTAAACAGAATCTGCAGTTTCTTAAATGTTCAGTCATCAGGGAAATATGCTTATGTACAAGAATGTTGCCAGGCTTACAGCAACACTAATCAGCGTTTAAATGCCTCCATTGGAGAGGGCTCACATGGGGATGAGTCCACGGTGCTGGAAGGTTTTCCTGGTGCTGAATTTCCTCATTGTCATCAGGTTGTGCAGGCTGCTCATTTTTGTCTTTTTGAATGAGCAGGGACTGAAGCCTCTGAGAACCTGCAGCTTTGCAGAGACAGTCAGTCATGGGACAGACTATTCCAGCCCAGGTAGGTGCAAAAGCTTCTCTGAAGTCTTGCATTTCCCCGTAGGAACTTTCCATTTCCAAAGATGGGTATTTTCCTGAAGAAACTTCTTTAGATGAAAATTTTCCAGCACTAAATAGCTATCTACTCATTCTTTCCCAGCTTTCTGTCTGCTTTCTCTATACTTAATCCCTCCTGACATGCAAAAGCCAGAGATAAACCTTCTTAGTCTCCATGGTCTGAAGTGGTCTGTCTAGCACCCATCGCAGGTTTTGCCTTCAGTGCTGGAGAAAGCACAGGGAGCAATATGCCACTCATCAGCTCTGAAACATGCACGCAGGCATCATCTATCCAGTCCTGCAGCACTTGTGCTAAATAGCATTGCTTGGATCATTAACTTCTGACCTACAACGTCATGCAAGGCTGATGGTATGTAACACTCTGTTGCAATTCATCACCCAACAATCTAAATACTAATTATAATCTGCCTCATGTATGCCACTAGCCTATAATTTTAATCCCGAACATTTGTGTGTGTAATGAAGCAATGCTTTTATGTCTGACATCCTGGTGTAAACTTGTGATTTGTGACATTCTGGAAATACAAAATCAAATAAGAGGGAATAAAAATAACAGCAAAATTTTGCATTTGAATTTGACATATAAAAGTGTTATGATGTCTTTAAAGTTTACAAGGAAAACAACTGACTGAGAATGTATCTGCATCTGTGTATTTCTGGTTTTATACACATGCCCAAAAGTAACTTCCAAGGTCCAGGCTTTCTTCCCTGGTGCTCAACAAAGCAAATCCTGATATCCACTAACCCAGAGGGAATGCTGTGAGACGAATCAAATCAGAGTCGTCCAAATGACCATGACTTCTCAAGATGCAGTGTAAGTACAACGCGTTGCATGCAGGGCTGCTTCCTGCTGGCCAGATGCTTTTCCTGGAGGCTCTCAGCAAACCCTTTGCTTTCCCTGTTGATGCCTTCTGGGCTGACCCACAGCCTGTGTTGGGACTCAGAATGATGTGGGGTCCAGTCCTGACCCAGGTGGTGGTTTTATGTGCTGCACATGTAATTTTCAGGGTACAGATGCAGCTTCTGCTGTGTTATTGCCACCTCTAACAATGTCATTCCCACAACAGATATAACAGGGCCCGATGGCTATGCAAGACTGTGGGACATATGGGCTGGGGAAGAGTGAAGAAGTGCAAGCTGTAGGGAAATGTGGTCTTATTAATCTGTACTAAATCAGGAAAATGCCCGAAAGGGAGGAAGATCATCGGGAAGAATCTGGGGGTCTGGGCACCTTTCCAACAAGGAAAAGAGGAGCATATGGGAGGGGGAGTGTGGTTGGAGCCAGATGCCAGCACAGGAGAGGGAGGCAGGATTAGCAGCACCAGTGAGAGCAAGGGCAAATACGTGGCCAAGTAAGCCGTACCCTAAAATTTCTTGTAGCACAGCACATATGCCACAGGGTCTGGAAAGTTTTAGGAATGGCATTTGGGAGAGACTGGTCCCAGGAGTGCTGCTGATGCGTTGCAGACTGACCTGGTATAAGCAACCCTGCAAACTCACTGCGCCTCAGCTGGGGCTTGAGCTCCCCACGGGCCTCAGTGCCAGCAGAGCTGCTAATGCAACACATAACACACATCAACCCTTAGGTGATCAAGGCTGATGGACCAAGCGTTCAGGCTTTGCAGAGGGGAATGAGGGGCTTGAAGTGTGTTCTCTGATGACTTTGGCAGGTTTTGGGGGGAAATAGTTTGTAATGGACAACCCACCAGTTTAGCAGGCATGGGAGCTAGATAAATGCTATATTCAGGGGAGGGAGTGGAGTATATTTTGTTGACATGTTTTCCCTAAAGAAGATACTTGATTATTTCCTAAAGAACGCATTTGAAGCTGTGGCTGCCCCATCCCTGGCAGTGTTCAAGGCCAGGTTGGACACAGGGGCTTGGAGCAAGCTGCTCCAGTGGAAGGGGTCCCTGATTATGGCAGGGGGCTGGAACTGGATGAGATTCAAGGTCTCTTGAAACCCAGACCATTCTGTGGCTCTATGATTAAAAGTTGAGATGACATGAGGGAATGAGCAGACAGCAAACAACAAAACCAGTCAGGATTTGAGAACCTGGAGAAGAAACCAGTTTTCTTTGGAGAATGATAGCAAGGAGGAAAAGAGAAAGAACTGAGCTGGAAAAAAATCAATGTTACATGTTTAAAAATAGCAAAAAAAAAAAAAACCCAATAAACTATTTCTTTTCACTGCTTTTTTCGAGCAAGTCACTTTGGATGGAGCCTTTTCTCTGTAATGAAGGTTATGTGATATCATCTTGGAGATTGGAGTGATGTAATAACCATGTAGGGACTATTTCACTGCCTTGCATGGGTCATTGAAAAGCTGCCTGGCAAATTGGATCATGGACCATAGGGACCATTCTCGCCACAGCAGGAAGATGGTCTTGGATATAACAAGTGACCAAAGAGTTTTGAAAAATCCCACCGTATGCAGTAATTGTTTCTAGTTACAGTCACAGAAATGCATCTTTTATTTTCCTTCTCTTTTGTTGTCTTTTAACATGGCTTTTCCTTCTCATTCAGCAGTTCTTCTTATACCTTCATTTTCCCTCTATATTAAGACCTGATGATTCATTAAGCAAATCCTATATTTCAAATTGCATCTAATAAATACTGGAACATGGACCACCTGCCTAAGAACCACTTCCATTCATTTCTGCTGGAGATTACCAGAAAACAAATGGGAATGTTGATTATATGTGTCACTCAAATTGCAATTTCATCTTATTAAACTGTTACAGGCAGTTGGTGCTGCATATTGTAATAAGGACTCTTAACATCTGAGACTGACTGAATCTGTTGGCCAGTTCCATGCTCTTAGGAAATCCTGGCTGTTGCTAAGTGTGCCAACTGAAAACCATATTAAACAAAGAAAATAAGACACTATAAATATTTAAAGTGGTTCGGGACAGGACATTTCTGTCATATGCCAAAATAACATTTCTGGGTTATTTAAGTGCCTTAAGGTAAAAGGCACTCTGGATTTCTGGTTTTTAGTATATGCCTTGGTGTTAAAACACCATTCATCTTCCCTCTCCAGCATCCCAGATGTCCCTAAAGTCATTGAGAAAAGAAACCACCCTTGAAATAAATGCTGGCTTAAACTAAACGATCGCATTTCCAGTGTGCACTAATCTTTTTCATTTCTTTTTCCCAAACAGGTGCCAATTTATCAGCCTAAATCGAAGGAAGGATGTGAGCTTCGCCTTCTTCGTTTCCAAGCATTATGGACTTCAAGAGGGACCCAGCATTCTGGGAAGGTGCCTGGCTCTACACAAGACCAAAGGAAGGTCCACCTGGGATCGAAGGGAGCCTGTCTCAGACCTCTTTTCTCCATGGAAGGTCTAAAGTCTGGAACTCTTCCCTGAGTAAGGTTCTCCCATCTCCTTATTCACATAGCACCAGTCAGTCTTTTATTAGTTGATCCAGCTGGAAGGGAGGCAGGTTTTTGTTGTTGGCAGGTTGTTGTCTAATCTCTATTGAATGTGAAATGCAACTGCTGCTGCTGCTGCTGAGACCTGCAAACAGTCCAGTACAAAGGGAGTGTGCAACACTCACAGGCTGAGAGAGCTGGGCTGGGGCAGCCTGGACAAGAGAAGGCTCCTGAAGGGGAGACCTGAGAGCAGCTCCAGTG
>JBCJKH010060393.1:46180-99523 GCA_039877255.1 Loriculus beryllinus | reverse complement strand
ACCAAGTTCTTGCTGGACAATGCACGCATTGTTTCAGGAAGTCATGACCGGACCATCAAGCTCTGGGACCTCCGCAGCAAAGTTTGTAAGGAAACCTAACTTCTGTCTTTCATCCGTGTTCTGTGCTTCTACCAAATATAAATAGAAGTCTGACAGCTAGATTATTTCATCTGCTTGCTAGTCTAAAAATAAGCAAAAACTAGCAGCCATCCCATCTTGTGTTGTTATTCAAGTAATAGGATACTTTCTGCCTGTTACCTGAAATAAGAAAGCATGTGTATGCAGGAAGCACTGTTAATGCTATTACATTAGCGACAGCTGTGTTCTGTGAATGTTCTTTGTTTACCAGTCTGGGGGTGGGTATTTTAGTCTTCCACTAAAAATCTGGTGCCAGGTCAGAATTTTTAACCCTAAAGGGGATGGAAATGTCTCTTGGAAGTGTACAAAAAGACTCACATGAAGGAAATGCTAGGATCCAGGTTTTTCTTTGGGAAAAACACCTTATTTCCTTAGCTTGTCTCCTGTTTATGGTTCTTAAACGTGCTTGTGTTGAGAGAGAAGTGGAGATTCAAGGTTACCTTGATACCTGGACTGCAAACATAGGTCAAGGACACAGTTTCAAGTTGTTCAACAGTAGCAAATTATAGCTGTCTAAATACCAAGTGGAAGTAAAGCAGTTCTCTTGGGAGCATTTAAAGGGATATTAACCGTTAGCAAAGGAGATTGAGAAGGGCAGAGAGGTTGTTGAAGACTTAAGTCAGGATTATTCTAAAACAGAATTTGTCTGCCCTGTGGCACTCCTTGGACGCTGCTTTTGTGAGCACTGTGGTATAATGATTTTTCTGTCTGTTTTCATTAGTCTGTACATTATAAACTTCAGTGTGTCACCATTAGCTTATCTTTTTTTAGGTATAAAAACAGTGTTTGCAGGATCTAGCTGCAATGACATCGTATGTACTGAGCAATGTGTAATGAGTGGACATTTTGATAAGAAAATTCGTTTCTGGGATATCAGGTAAAACTATTGTAAGAGAGGTAACAGCATAGGAGTGGTTATGGGTTTGCTATCTGAGTATGATCTGAACTAGGGAATTTCTCTTCTGAGCTTGGAAGCTAATGATGTGTTGTAAGAGTTGCAGAAGGCCATTGGGAGATACTTTTGTTACTACTTTTACACTGCTTGGTGGTTTAGATTTGTGATACTTTTTTTTGGGAGGGGGAGGGTGTGGCAGGGAATGCCTTTTCCAAAAGGGCAGTCTGCTTTCTTGTAAACATTTTGCATTGGTTAGTGTTTGACATTCTAGACACTGTTTAGCTTTTCGGAGGGTGGGTAGTGATGAAAGTAGTATCTATTGTTAGATAGCTGGAAGTGTTATCTACAAAGTGAAGATCTAGCTTGGGCAAGAATAAACCAATAAACTTTTTCTCCTCTCTTCCACACTGGGACAAATCCAAGCTTTAATGTGGAGGCGGTTTGGACTCTGGGTGCTGGGTTTACCCTTCCTTTTTTCTATCTTTTTTTCTTTCTTTCTGTCTTTAGGACTGAAACCATAGTAAAAGAACTGGAGCTGCTTGGAAGAATCACAGCTCTGGATCTGAACTCGGAGCGAACAGAGCTTTTGACCTGTTCCCGTGATGATCTACTAAAGATCATTGATCTACGGGTTGGTGCTGTCAGACAGACATTCAGGTGAGCGTGTTCTCCACAAGAATATTAGGAATTTCAGTGCTTTTGGGTTGCAGATTGCTCTCAGTACTGAAGTGGTTTTCAGTATCTCTGTGGAGAGAGCAGTCTACATGGGTAGCAAAGTTCTCTCAAGCCTAAGATAGAAGATAGTTTGGCTTAGAAGTCTGTGGCCTAAAGGAAAGAATTTCTTCAGATGCAGTTGAGGGATGGTGCATGAGAAATGCAAATTGTGATAAAGGGATACCAGAGCTTATTCCAAACCTCTTGTAGAAATCCTTACCATACTCTTTAGTGCAAACCTGCAAGTCCACCTGCTTATAAATGAGTTTATAATTATTTGATTCTTCTAACTTTTCAGTGCCCAGGGATTCAAATGTGGCTCTGACTGGACAAGAGTTGTGTTCAGGTAAGGTCAGATATGTAAACAAGATACCTGATAAATCTTCCCCCAGCGAAAGTCAGTGATTTCTGATGCTTGGCTGCATTATCCTCATTTGCAGCTACAAGAACTGGGGCAGAGTTTGTGATTTGGCCGAGGTTACCTTTTGGTCAAGACAGAGTATATCTGTAGGTGCTGATCCAATTGGTCGGAAACTTTCTGATTTTAGAGGGCTTTCACTTTTAGTGTTAGCAGCTGGTATTACTACATAACTCTTAGTAGACTTGGAAGCTGAGTTGCTTGCTTAGGAAGCTGCTGGTGAAGTGATTATGTGTGCTGATAAATTGCTGACTTGAAAATTGTTCTCTGCCTTCTGCACCTTCTGATCTCATAGCCCTGACGGTAACTATGTAGCTGCTGGTTCAGCGGATGGGGCCCTTTACATCTGGAATGTGCTCACTGGGAAGTTGGAGAGGACACTAACAAAGCATCACAGGTGAGGGGAAGCTGGCCGTATTATCTAAAGCAGGTATCTGGGTTGTGAATCCTGCTGAGCTATGGAATAATTACAGTTGTGCAGCTCTGCAGCTTACATTGGCATGTCAGAATTCTTAATATGTAGATTCTTTATGGATTGCTGGCAGTATTCTGTAGCTTGAATTAAGGTTGGATTTGTTATTTTTCAACTTCTTAAACTGAGATATGATTTTAATAAAGTGTATTTGATATAGTCTGAAGAAACTGTATCTCTCATAGGCTTATGAAAAGCCCAGGTCTCCTGAGAGCTGGGGAAGTGCCTTTTCTTTGTTAGAGTACTGTAATACTTCATTCCAGTGTTAAGTGGTGTTGTGGAATTCAGTGTTTTTGTGAACTTATACCTGGCTTCCATTTCAGTTCTCCTATCAATGCAGTTGCGTGGTCACCAGCGGGTGCCCATGTGGTCAGTGTGGACAAAGGAAACAAGGCTGTCCTGTGGTCTGAATTCTGACTGGATGGAGGGTGAAAGGCAGAGCATCTAACACCTCTGAGTATGGTGGTGCTGGTCCATGGCTGAACAGAGTGGAGACCCGAGCCCAGATCCATCCGGAGTCGGGATATTAACCAGTGCATGGGCTTCACTTTCCAGAGGAAAGTTCTAATGCAATGGAGAAGGAGCCTGAGTCAGAGACTTCTTTATGCCATAACTGCACTGTGGCACTTGGACTCAGCAAGAGATTAGTTGTTCTGGATGGAGAATGCTACTTAGTCATGCCTTTACATGAAGTATCTATGCACCAAGTGGAGCTGAAGATACTAATGGGTTTCCTCACCAATCAGCTGTGCCAAATACCCTGTCACACAAATGTATCCAAGCACCTCTGAGTTGGGAATGTTGGAAAGAAGTTACTGTGTATGCTGACTTAATACATGTCCTGTCTCCTGTGTTCTGTTCTTGTGGCCTAGTTCAGGCATGGGGTGAGAAGATCCTGAAATGTGGACAGGTCCTAGGCAGTCTGAAGTGTTGGAACAGCTTTTAAAGAGCCTCCCATGGTTCTGGCAGCTCTGCCTTTTGAGTTGCCAGATCAATTCAGATCTGTTCTGATTCTGACACAGGTTCTCCAGCACTGTTGTGTGAACCCTTTGTATCGGTTTCGCCTGTTCTTAAGGCAGTGGTCCATTGTTCAGGACTTCTGCACCCTTTTGTTAAAATGCCCTTCAACAGCTTGGGTTTCACAAAATAGGAGATTTTTAATCTTTTTATTCCACAAGCAGTTTGGTTACTGGGTGTGAGGAGAGAGAAGTTGAGCTGCTGTTGTGCTGCTGTGATAAGGAATGTAGTCATACTGTGATTTCAGTACCGGAATATCCATGTTTGGTCCCTTTTTCTGTTCATCCGTCCTGTCCTGGCGGCTGTCAGCAGAGCACAGGGGAGTTAGTGGGGTTAAATCCCAAATCCATTGTTTTGGTGCTGGCAATTCCAGGCCACTTGCCCCTTTCTTGAGCACACGTGCAATATCCCCATTTGCGCTGGAGCCCTCTCTGTGCTATGGAGTGGAGTCTTGGCTCTCTTCCTGTTTAAGTATCCAAAACCGTGGTGCGGCTGGGTGTGAGCTACCTGGCATACCTTTATCCAGCCAAACCTTTCCACATCATCTGGGCCTCAAGGCAAGCCACCAGCGTTTTATTGCCTTTTTATTTGCACTTTATTTTTTCTTTCCTGATAGTGTTTTACTAAGGAAGTCTGTTCATTGGAGGGACTGGATTAGGGGGCAGCTGCTATAAGAGGCATCTCTAACCTAGCCTTTTGTTCAGACACTTTCTGCAGAGGGAAATTAGAGTATATGGGGCAAAGTTTTTATTTATTCAGCTGCCCATAAGAACGTGATTGTAAATAAACCTGTGTTCTGCTTTTAAACCCCTACAATGCCTGATTCATTTATTTCGGTCTGTGTGAGATCTTCTGAATTAGATCTTCATTCTTCTGAATGAAGATGGGATCCTGAAATGTGTTTTCCTGTGCTGTTTTCCTGATGAGTTGTGGATTTGTGTTCATCTGCATTGCGGGATTTGGCATAGAGCAGGAAAGAGGGTAATGCTCTTAGATTGAAGCTGGCCACCCCTAGTCTCACCCTGTCTTGGGAATGCTGCCTTGAGACTGAAGGAAGTTTTAACATGTTGAACAAGTGCCTGTCCTTAAAAGGTTGATGTGTTCTTGGCTCTTTTGGATAAAATATTGAATTGAGGAAATTGGTATCTGTGTTTCAGACACCACTGAAAATAGAAGGCTTTTTCTGCTGTGGCACTTTGCCTGCTGCCTTGTGAAGTTTTTAAGCCAGGAATAGGGGTTGCACGTTTCTTAAGAAAACACAAAAACCCTTGTTGAAGATAATGCTCTTGTTCCTACTTCAGAGTAATGAAGCAAAGCCTTCAGCTGTTCAACATACAAATTCATACGTAACTAAGAGCCATCATGAACCACCCTCCTGTTTCCATAAGAAAAGTAGCCTTCTGTCCAGCTCTTGGAAGTGAGAACTGTAGCAACAATGGAGAGATTCGCTTGGGCATTCTGAAGCATTTCTAAAGACAAGTTATTTTCTGTTCTGCCTGTTGCCGTGGCAGAAGGTCCTGAAAAGGCACCTACCAAGAGTCCAGGTGACCTTGGTTACTGCAGGAAAGCAGATCACTAAATGACAAGTCAGCATTATGAAAGATTATTGGGAGATTAACGTAATAAAAACTGCAGGCTCTACTGAGGAGGATCAGAATGGGTTTACAATGTTTATAATTCAGGCTGCTACATTTGTGGTTTTCTACAACGTGGGCGCAGGTCTTACGCAAGGGCTTTGTTTTGCCTGCTGATGCTGTTATGTAGTAGGTTAATAAAACTCAAGGATAAAGGTTAGCTAGCTAAGATCTTAAGCATTTTAGATTAAAGTTCCATTGGACCAAGGTGTGTAGGAAATTCTGGTAACCAGTTTTTTTCCCCTATAGTTTATTTACCTCTGTGACCCCCTTTTCTGCTTCAGCCTGCAGAGCAAAGAGGTGGAATCGATGTACCTGCTGTGCAGAGGTGGCTGTTGCAGTGCTTCTCCGCTAAAGGTGCAGCTGCCCTTCAGGTGGTTTGGGGGGTGGGCACTTTCTCCAGATATCAGGGTGCATTAGGAACATGTGTTATGGCAAAGCTGCTTCCAAGCTGCCCTGAAGATGTTTTCAGTGGTGCATTTACCCACACCTCCCAGCCCCTCAGAGGAGTAGCAGGTATAACAGGGATGCTCATTCCTCTCCTGAATGACTAGTAATCCTGTAGTGGCAGCAGCACAAACTTAACAGAACCAGCTTGCACTTTGCTTTTGCACTGCATAACTGAACAAATGTGTTTGTTTGTTGTGGGTTAACGTACAGGATCTCTTCCCTACTTTGTGCAACCAGGATCTGGCTTCTGCAACACAGGCACGTGCGAGCTTCTATGGTTTAGGGCTGTCTGTTTTGTCTTTGCCAGATGATTAGGCAGAGTAGTGATTAAGCTTCCCAAATAATCCACCTCTAGTTAATAAAATATTGCTGGAATTTGGAAAACACTGAAAGAGCTGATGAACACTAGTTCTGTGTTCATTTTATTGGGATAACTTGTGTACCCAGGCCACTATATTCAGGCAAATGTTGGTGATTGTTTGCAAGAAAAGCAAGTTTGATTTGTGGCAGCAGGATTGCCTGAGATGGAGGGTGCTATTCAAGCTGGCAAGTGGACGGGATATCATGTGATCCTTCTAATCAAAGTAACAGATGCAGCCCAGAGGAAAGCTACAGCTGTTTATGCAGCTTGCAAGCCAAAAATTACACATACTGTTGTGCATAATATCAAGACCAAATTCGGGGGTGGGGGGGAAGCTATGCTTAGACATTCATAAACAGAAAAGCTAAATTGACTGAAATCTGTTCATGTCTTAGATCTTGGGTGTTGTGCCTCACTCTGTAAGTCAATTAAGGAGGGGAGGTGTACTAGCTAGCAATATACTGTTTTGCATCAGTATGCCAGTGGGATGCTGGTGGAACAATAATAAACAGCTTGGTTGTTGTGAGAACAACACATTGTTCTCAATGTTTGGTAGTCTTTCATAATGGCATCTATTTATAGAGACTTGATTTGGTGTTTTATGAACTCCCTTCTTTCATAAATTGCTCTTCTCTGTTCAGTTTATCAGGCTGGATGGCTTGCAACCTTACGAAGAAGAAGATAAAGAGCTTTAGAATAAAGCTGCTTTCAGTAACCATCCTGTTCTATGTAAGTCTGTAGTCTTTACAGATGTGAGTTTGACATTGGAGACCTCTTCATTAATAATCTGAGCTTCCTTAGGTAATGCTTCATGTTGCTGACTTAACCACTTTATAGTTGAATCTTAGCCCAGGTACAATATTTGCTTTGGTGGGGGATTAATTCTTGAAATCCTGGATGGGACGCGATGAGGGACGTGCTTTCAAATCCCCTACAAATTGTCTTCCTTGTTTGAGAAGAAGTTAGTGATTCTCTCTGGTAGATGTGAAGAAGAATAGGACACAGCTGCGTGGAAAATCCATCTTTCTCCAGTAGTTAGGAATTCACGTCTTTGTCCTGTGGCAGCTCCTGTGGCATTTGAAACACAGCAAGGTATTTAATTCTATTTGCTGGTTTGTTTATTTGGGTCTACAGCGTGAGTAGGGTGCCTGTTCAGCAGCAAATACTATTCAGGAGTTGGAAAACTTACCTGTACTTGATAGAAATTCTTAAACATGTGTTAGGTCTGCCCTTAATTCTTAAACCTTACTCTTTTTCTTTCCCTAGCTTTCTAAGATAAATGTTTTCTTTTCTACAGCTTGTTGCATGTAAATAAGACCTAGAAATTATTTCTACTCTTGAAACAGTTTTTAAATGGGAAAACAAGCAGAAAAATAGTATGGAAGCAGACTGGAAGGACAGTCATGCACTGACAGACCAACGGTCTCTTAACATAGTACGGTAATTTGCACAGGTCCAATGTGCAGGAGCATACAAACAGGGCATGTGTAACATTGTCCTTTCCTGATGCTGCTCCTCAGCTTCAGAGTCAGGGGGTTAAGGTTGCATGCGGGTTGTCCTGTCCAACATCTGCCAACAGCCTTTTTTCACCTGTGAACACATCTAACTGTGTGAATCCGTTCATGTTGGTGATTTCTCTTTCCCTGGAGAATCATGTTTCACCTGTTTTTTTCCTTGGATACAAGCTGTATCCTACGCCTGGATATTACTGTTACCTTTCTGGGTCCATAGCTGGACTGTTACATTCTTGAAGTCTGTTCTGATTTGAGTTCAGTGTTACTCTGCAAGTAGTGAGTTGCATTTAGCTCTGATTTAGTAAAATACAGTAGGATGAGTGAGATAAGTTCTTGTTTTGGGTTTGGTCTGACTGCTTATCAATACATGCCACCTTTTTAGGTCTTAGACTGGAGATGCTGTATCCAGGGTGTGGGTATAAATGAAACGGTATAAATGGCATTCTCTGTGTTCTTGATTTATTTCCTAATAACTATTCTGCTTATATCAAGACATACTCTTGATGTGCTACCAAGTGTAACTGCACATGTCAGACTATAGTTGTATATTCCTTGAGTGCAATACTTTTCACTTACCATTATAAAATATACAGTATTTCATCACCTATTCCATCTACATCATGAAGGGCTCCTCCAGCTTAACATAGCTTAATTTTGGGGAATCCAGAACAACTTTGTGTCTGTAGGCAGGCTTTTCACCCCTTATCTAGGCTTCCTTCCATTCATTCAAGGGTATGCTCAATAGTAATTGTCCCAGGACAGATGATGTTGCACTGTTGAATACTTGTAGTGGTAAAAAGCTACCAAACCAAAGCCAAATAACCACCCCACACACCCACCTTAAAGCCACCAAACCCCTTAAGCACTGATATTTGTTATTTCCTGTATTTTATCTGATTGCTAACAAGTGAAATGGCCTTCCTTCTTATGACCACTTAGAGCCTTTGGTGACAAATCTTGAGGTAACTTCTGAAAATCTAAGTACCTTGTGTTGATCAGGTTACCTTTATCTGCACTCTCACAGATTTCTTCACAAGCTTACTCACTACAAAACTCTGCAAAGGCCAAGCTATCCCTTCCCCTCCAGGTTTTTCTATTAGTCGGTTAATTTTTAAATACAAATTAGAAGCAGTTCTTGGTCTTTTGTAATATTTCTGAAGAGCTATTTTTAAATAGTTGTTGGGGGGGGGGGGGGTTTAATGAGGAGCTGGTAGAATAAGAAGAAATCCGCCTTCTGTGCTGTGCCTGAGTACCTATTGAGAAGAGTCTTTGGTAAACTATACATGGGCGCATAGAGTGCCTTACCCACCAAGTATAATTCAGCTTTTGGCTCATCCACCTGTTTTTTTCTGACATCTTTCCCAGGGCATTTTGGGGCAGAAAGTCTTCATTCACCCACAGCCACATACCCATCTTTGACCATGAGCTGCCCCGAGTCTCAAAAGGCAAATGGGAAGAATGCTGGTTCTCAAAAGCAAGTTGTCTTCAAAAAAAGCACCCGTGACAAAGCTGTAAGTACCATAATTATGGGTTTATATAGGTATGAGTTTGTCTTGTAGTCAGACAAGTAAAGACTTACTAGAAAGGTATTTCCTGTCCCCTTCACACCTTTCTGAAGAAGGACCATGAACTATATTTAGTGCTAAGTTTGAGACGATGATGTAAACAGAGTGTATAGGACAAGCTTCTCATAATACAACAGGAAGGAAGGCAACTCGCCTCTCACTACTCATGGGTTGTGCTCCTGCTGGTACATGTTTAACAACAAACAAAGGTAATTCAGTGTCTTTCCAGCCTGATGGCACCAAAAATCTTTATAGTTCCTTGTCCTGTGTACAAGAATTAATGTTGTACTTTTGGGAGTTTGTCTACATCTGGTCTTCAATTCTCATGTCCTGAAGCATGTAAATAGTTCTGTTGCCTGGTGTGAATTGCACGTTTGCTGGAAAAGAAAATCCATGGCAATGTGTTGTGTGTCCATCCGTGTGACACACAGCCACACAACCATCAACATTTTGTGGTTCAACCATGGTCTTGTATCTCCCTACAGCTGACTATCTACCTGGGAAAGCGGGACTTCGTTGACAACATAGGGAGTGTGGAGCCTGTAGGTAAGTCCACACGGATATGTGCTGCCCTTCCTGCTCTCTGAACCCTGGTTATCCTCCGATAATATTTGTTATTTTTTCCTTTCTTTCAGATGGTGTTGTGTTGGTGGATCCTACACTTCTCAAGGAGAAAAAAGGTGTGAGGTTTTATGCACTATATGTTTCAGAGATTGTCAGTCCTCTTTTGAAGTGAGGTGCTGAGATAGAATCTCTTACTTTTATTGTTTTATGAATACAAATGTAACTTTCCTCCCTGGTGAATGGGCTTTTTACTCAATGTAATGTATTTTCTTACAGATGGTATAAGTACTGGCTAGGTTATGTAACACTGTCAAAATGGGTTTCCCTGACTGTGTAGTGTAGGAAGAGTTCGCATCCTGTGCTGGCTGCATTGTTAGCTTGCTGCATGATTTACCCATCATATGCTTCTTTCCAGTGTATGTGTCCCTGACTTGTGCTTTCCGGTATGGCCAGGAAGACATCGATGTGATTGGCCTCACTTTCCGACGGGACCTGCACTTCTCTAGGGTCCAGGTGTACCCACCTGCTGACAAGCCAGAGACTCTCTCCCACTTGCAGGAATCTCTGCTAAAGAAGCTGGGGAAGAATGCTTATCCTTTTTTCTTTACGGTAAGTATCTTATAGGAGCCTCTGACCCTTCTCTCCTTGTCTGTTATTATCAGGCTGCTGAGACTTGGTGATGGAGAGAAGACGAGGGTTAATAGTGAATTCATATTATGCAAGGTGCCAATATTGAGTGACAGGCAATCCACCATTTTTGTTTTCTTACTGTCCTAAGTGGCAAAGTGCAAGAAGATCCTAACTCTGTGAAAAAGTCCTTTTCTTGAAAAGAGAAGGAAATACGCAATGGCTATATGCCAGCAACAGTCCCATATATTCTTGTCTTCCCATTCCTGAGGGGATGGAATACATTCTACTGCCTCACTGCTCACAGAAGAAGTGCTAAATTCTTTCTCTTTAAAAACTTTATGGATCAAACAAGTGGATGAAAAGCTCTTTACCAGATGTTGTCAACAAATAACAGCTTGTTGCCAAACTCTGATTCTGACAGGATATGCTTCCAGAACTGTCAGTGACACGTCTGCCTTAGCATTCCCTAGGAAGACCCAGGTTTGAAAAACAGATGCTCTGATACAGCAACAGATAAGTCGTTTAACAATTCTGCCTAGTGGATTGTTACCCACTGCAATGTTATTAACAACTCATATACAAGTAGTGATCTTCAAACCGCTGGAGTCTCTAACAGAATGTTAGCACTCAGTCCCCATGAGTTACTCTGCAGTCTTCCCAGTTGATGTCAGGAGTTGCTGGCCCTGCCCAGGCCAGGAGCAAATGGATACTGGCTGGTGGATGGCTGGTTTTCATGGCCTTAATTGTGTTTCTGACATGGACACGCTTTACTCAAGCTTCAAGCCTATGTGAACAGTGAGTACCACTGCTGTGAGGTGTATTGAGTATCTTGGATGAGGAGGCAGATGTGGCAGCTTCTACTCCAGGCTGTGCCTCTAGGGCTCTGTTTGATTGTTAGACCAGCTGCTCCATGTGCCTTTTGAACTTTTTTCTCTTTTGACCCCTGCCTTTTTCTTTGCTGTTGAAGTATTTCTGGAAGAGAGGAATGTGTTCATACAAGGCAAGATAAGGCCCAGCATATTAAGACCCCTATCCTAGCCAGAAGTTCAAGAAGTTGTACACAAGTATTAGGAGGAACAGCTGAGGGAACTGCGGGGGTTTAGTCTGGGAAGAGAAGGCTCTGTGGGGGATGTTATTGCTCTCTATAACTGCCTGAAAGGAGGTTGTAGGGAGGTGGGGGTCAGTCTCTTCTCCCAAATAACAAGCAATAGGACAAAATGTGATGGCCTCAACCTGCGCCAGGGGAGGTTTAGACTGGATACTTGGAAAAATTTCTTCACAGAATTCAAGTATTGGAACAGGCTGCCCAGGGCAGTGGTGGAAACGCCATCCCTGGAAGAGTTCAAAAACAGTGTAGATGAAGCCCTCAGTGATATGGTTTAGTGATGGCCTTGACAGTGCTGAGGAACGGTTGGACTTTTCCAACCTAGTTGATTCTGTGATTACAGTGAGAGACCTATTGTCTTCAGGATTGCTTTTTACCTTTTCTGAGCAATATGTTAACTGCAGTAATTAACTGTGTAATATTGCTTTGGGGTATTTTTCTCTTCTTCCTCCCACAGTTTCCAGATTACCTGCCTTGTTCAGTCTGTCTGCAGCCTGCACCTCATGATGTTGATAAGGTGAGACCAATGGGACACTTTTGCTTATCATGGTTGAGGAAAGTCAGATGGAAAAATTGATGTGAATTCATTTGGCTAGCTTGAGAAAAAAATGAGGTGATAATGGGTTTTACTGTGCTATGCCACAAATGTCAGGAACCTGACTTAAGAGCGGCAAGTGAGTGTCATGGAGTTGGAGTTGAAGTTCTCTGAATAAGAAAGGGAAACTCTAATAGCAGCAAGACTACTAAATCTGCAATGCTTGTAGTTTCCTTAAGGGTACCACATGCTTTGCAGGTTGGCTGCACATAAAATGATTGCAGCTGTCAGGCTACATGAGACAAAAGCAGACAGAGTGTCTAAAATCTCATAGTTCTCTATAAATAGCATGTGTTAAGTCCTACTTCAGAATTAAAACAAATGCAGAGAAGGACTGGCCTTTACATGTGTTTGAACAAAACAAAAACCTGGGAGTAAAAGTCATAATGAGATGTTCTGCAAGATTCCTGACACCGTTTAAAATAGTCCTTTTCTGCTTAACAGGATGCTTCTCTGAGCAGCAGAGCCAGGCTAACAGGGGGGTAAGGTGTATGCAGGTTGTAGAATCCAGCAGAATCCAAGGATAAGTTGTGGGTTTTGTCAAGGGATGATATTCCAGCAAAAAATTCTATATTGCTCTGTAGAGAATTATCTGGGAATCACAGATGTCCCATGGTATAAACCCATAAACCTTAGACACTGGGAAAGATGACGATCGACCCTGAGTCAGGTATTGGCATTACAAAGCCAACTGAGAAATTCAGTTCAGAAACCCAGGGTGGACTGGAGAGCCTTGTATGCTGGTCAGTCTCATAACCCATACCATGCTGTAACCACTACAGCACTGCTCTCACAGAAAACCTTTTATGAGTTGGGATATCATCTGGCAAAAATTGGGAATTAAGCCTAATTTACTAGAAGCAGCATGGAACAGGTGGATGCTGCCATACTCCTTGGCAGGGGTCTCTATTACAATGGTAGGAGGCTGGAAGAATTTGCAGTTGGCAGGAGTCTAAGAATTTCTGGTGTACAGAAAGATATTTAAACATCTGCAGATGTTCTTGGCTTCTGACACTGATTTCACAGCTGTCCTCTCTCTGTCTGGCAGACCTGTGGTGTGGACTTCGAGGTGAAAGCTTTCTCAACAGAGAATCTGGAAGAGAGAATTCATAAGAGGTAACAGAACCTGTGTGTCTTCAGCTTTGCCCTTCTTAAAGGTGATGGGTTATTGGTCCAGTAGTGCTCTTTGGTTGCTTGCTCAGTTTTGCCCCACTTGCCGTTGGACTTCTTTGGTGTTAGCACGTATGAATGCAGAACTCCTGCCTCTGCCAAGCACAAACTACCAGCTCATTCTCCTCTGCTGCTTCCCAGGAACTCTGCACGTCTGCTGATCCGTAAGGTGCAGTATGCTCCAGAACAGCCAGGACCTCAACCTTGTGCAGAGACCACCTGGCAGTTCTTCATGTCCAAAAAGCCATTACACTTGAAGGCTTGTCTCAGTAAAGAGGTGAGGAATTTGCCCTGGGCTGTGGACATCATAGTATTGGTGTGCCAATATGCATTTCGCTGCCTGTAGTAGCTACTTCTTGTGTTACTCAAATGGTCTCAGCTGAAACTGACTTGTCCCACCACTCAAGGGCTCTGATGTATTTTCTGTCAGTAGCTACTGTTAGGAGAGGCTGACACCCTATTACCAGACACATTTGAGGCTAAATAAATCACTGAAGGGTTATGAATCATTGGGGAGGGCTTCTGTGCATTTTGTCTTCTGGCTTCTGCGAGGACATCTAGTCTGGGATGACTAGAGGGGTTTAGGGCTTAGGAGAAGCCTCCTGGCTGGATATCTGACCATCACATTTCTTTCAGGTGTATTACCATGGCGAGCCCATTCCAGTCACTGTCACCATCAATAACAGCACAGAGAAAACAGTGAAGAAGGTCCAAGTCCAGGGTATGTTTTTACTGTTGCTTGAGGCTCTTTGAGGGCAAGAACATTGAATGGTGAAAGGACTGAGAGGAAACCAGAATGTAGTGCTTGCAACAGCTTAAGCAGGCAGTATGGGACAAGTCATGAATTTGTCCCTCCACCCTGTTTTTGTTTCTTTGCTGTTCATCAGGTGATACACTACAGCTTTTTGCCTGACTCTCATGGTTACTCCTATGGCTTAATTTCAGGCACCAGTACGTCCCCTCTAGTACAAGGACATATGTCTCTAGGGCAAGTCAGGTGTCATGAGGGAAAAGCCACCTTTTGGGAGGCCAGTGGGAAGGGCTCCCCTGTCAATATGTTGCTCCTGCTAAGTGTGATTGTGCCTTAGGTTGCATACAATTTTGCTTGGGGTTTCAGAAACATCTGGCAAAGTAAGAAAGGCAGCTCTACCAGTGATGGTGTAACTCCTCCTGAGGAAGCTGTGGTCAGGGGCTGAGGTTCAGAGAACTCTGCTGTGCTGTGTTTTACTTGTGGCGCTGCATGTTTTCATTCCACAAACTCCATTGCACTTGGACCTGTGGAAAACAGTCTGTGACACAAAGAGAAGGCAGGGAGGGAACAACATTGCTGAAGTTTTTACAGAACTCTACAGCAGTGAAAGCAAGTTCAGAGCTGGTCTTGGACGTACCGTCTGGTGATTCCCAAACGCTTTAGGCTGACACAACTCTGTCAGGTTTAAAAAGACCTTCTTGGTCCCCACATTTTCTCCTCACCATTGTTTCAGTCAGGGCTTTTTTGTGTTTGACTGGAGAATATAAACTATTTATTAGCACAGGCTCTTGACTGCAGTCTGCTTGGTGATGGTGTCTTGTGAATGCAACTGTGTGGGCTATACATACACAAGAGATACTAGTGACCAGAGATGAAAGCAGATGTGCTTTGAGAACAAAGAGGAAGATCTTTATAATGGAAAGAGCAGGCTCCCAAGGGAAACTGTAAATTGTGGACTTTGTCTTCTCTAAATCAAGACTGGGTGCCACTCAGGGAAGATAGGAAGGTAGACTTTGTCCATTTCTGAGCTGTTGGTCTCTGTCCAGGTCAGGCTGTCTGACCTGGTGGTCCCTTCAGGCTCCAAATGGATGAGTTTTCCTGTTTTCCTCATGCTTTCTTCCATTTCAAGACTTGGAGGAGCAGCTATGTTTTTTCTGATGCTTATGCAAAACTGATTGTCCTCTTTTTCACTCAGTGGAGCAGGTTGCCAATGTGGTTTTGTACTCCAGTGACTTCTATACAAAAGTGGTAGCTTCTGAGGAAGCACAGTGAGTACATGCTCTGCTTATCCCTTCTTGCTCCTTCACACCCTTCTAATTACCCTCTTACTCAGTAATGGGAGGTACCCCTAGCTGTAGTCCAGCAGTTGCCTACTATTATAATGGTCTCTCCTCTCATCTTTCCTTGTGCATGTGTCCCACACCACCTGTACTGTCTGGATGCAGGTGGCTGGCCTCCTTTGCACGTAACCAGGAGGGACCCTGCACCTTTATTCAGAGAATGGGGAGTTTGCAGAAGAGGTTTGAGGAGTAATTACTTACTAGAAAAGCTTGGCAGGGGCTGTGGAAGGCTCCCCATTGCTTGAAAGCTTTATTATATAGAGATGCAACATTTTTCTGAAAGGTGTTGCTGTTTGGGTAGAAGTTGTGGATGCTCTAGCTTGAGGTTAGACTCTTCCACACCATTTCATTTGCTTTCTTCTGCTCTTAGAAAGCCCATTAAAAACAAGAGCCTGTTGGCATTGTGGGGAGCCACTTGCTCTTTTGTACTGCACAGTGCAGCATTGAGCTTCACTTTCTGAGTAGGGTTGGACACACCAGACACTTTCCACTTTCCTGGTGTTTTGCTCTATAGCTCAGGGACATGTTTTTCACTGAAGATTGGTCTTCTCAACTAGGATACATTTTGTCCAAATTTGGAGGTCTGCAGCATAGTTTAGACCTGCTTTAGAAATCTGCCTTAATGTGAAATGGATCATTTTCTGCAACTGCTTATTCCTCTGTGAGATAAAGGGAATTTTTTTACTAGCTTAGATGTAGACATCTGCACTGTAGACAATTTGGAATTTGGACAGATAAATCCCACTCCTTCTGGATGCCTTTGTCATTTGTTTTGGTTGGGTGTGCAACACAATTCTGAGTGTGTCACTTTTCTCCTCTCACCTGCTTCTTATTTTCAGAGAAAAGGTGCAGCCAAACAGCAGTCTGACCAAGACACTGACACTTCTGCCATTGCTAGCAAATAACCGGGAGACGCGGGAAATAGCTCTGGATGGAAGGCTGAAGGATGAGGACACCAACTTGGCTTCTAGTACTATGTGAGTAGAGTTTTAAATGGAGGGTTATAAAGAAAAGGGGAGGATGGACCAGACACTTCTATCAGGACTTTGTAGCTGTAAATGTGTGTTTAGATGGGTACATGGTTGCATTACTTACCCTATCATATTAATTTAGGTTAACTAGTGACTACAGACCTGGAGAGGTATTAGCTGTCCCTCAGCCTTGTCTGCTTTGTCACTTTCAGGAGAATAGGATGTTCACCTAGTCCTCCCTCCAGCTGTACACTGTTGCTATGTTATGTTGCATTGCTGTCCCTGACATTGCTCTCTTTTCTCTGGTAGCATTAAGGATGGAATAGACAAGACCGTGATGGGGATTCTGGTTTCCTACAGGGTTAAAGTGAAGCTCACTGTTCCAGGGTAAGAGCATCAAACTTTTTGCTTCTGCATAGATGTAAGAAGGGAGTGTGTGTACCTCATTGACAAGTGAGGAGAGGGTAGGACAGTGTGTCCCAAGAGAAAGGGCACAGCTATAGAACATGAGGATCCTCTAGGGCAGAAATTTACTGGTAATGAATTTTGGCCTATCCAAAGGACTTGTCTTGAACCAGAGGGGTTGGATTACCTTCCACAGATACGAGGTGACTTTTCAGCTGAAGCATGAATCTCTGGTTTGCAGTTCATATGAGGCTTTATGTTGGCATTCTTATTCTTCCAGAGCAGAGGTAGAGACATCTGCCTGCGAGTCATAAATACTGTGAGTCATAAATACTCGTGCTCGGTACTGACCCAGCTTTCTGGGAGAAGCTCATGTTGCTGACGTGAGCTAGTTCCCAGCATAGAGTGCCAAAAAGACCTGGATAAAAACTCTGTGATGCTTGTCACTGCTTACATTTGTATTTCATTCATCTGTGCTTCTTTCTGGTATAAAAATGAGGCAATGACTTGCCTAAAACACGATAAAATGAGTGCTGCCTTCTGTAGTCCTGCAATGCCTTTGCCCTCTGGCTGTCAGAAAAGGTGCCATGCCCAATGCTTGGTCAGGAGTTCAAAACTTAGACTTTTTCTTCGTGGGAAGGACATGAAAAGTTAAAGTTATGTTTTTTAAAAACAAGTTTATTTGCATGTTGTGCTTTTTGGCATGTAGAGAAGAGTATATAAGGAAGGTGATTTTAATAGTCCACCAATAAAAGATTTGGTAGAGCACCGGCATGGAAAGGTACTAAATATGCTTCTGTTTTTCTCCTTGTTTTCTTCTGTAGTATGCTGGGAGACCTCACCTCCAGGTAAATGTCATCTTCCCTTTCAGACCATGCAGTTGATAATTTGTCTTTTTTTACCCTCTTACCTATTCTCTTTCCCATGTCCCTGAAAAACATAACTATCCATTCAGCTAATAGAAGTCTGTGCATTCAGCTGTGAAAATGAAGCACTTACAGAAATACCTTTGCTTTTATGTGCATGCAAGTACATAATAAATGCAGTTTATTAAAGTGGATGTATCTGAAATATTTGTGGATAAATCAGAGTTCAATTCTTTTTGAGGAGAAACTTACGATTCGATAAAGATGGTGTTCAGGGCTTGGGCTGGCCTGAGGTGGGAGGCGGATTGAATCAGGCGTGAATAAAGATGTCGATCTGATGCATTCTATCTTCTTCTCAAAGTGAAGTGGGCACAGAGCTGCCGTTTCGTCTCATGCACCCCAAGCCTGATGAAAAGAACTCAGCAGGTCAGTTATGCTTGGATTTTGTCTTTTTTCATTAACAGACTCAGACGAAATCTTACCATTGCAAGGCTTCTTTGTTTTACAGGAAGCCTTTAGAGTCTACAAGAGTCCAGTATGGGGGCTGCTCTGTGTGTCTATATGTATTTGCATGTGTGTATATGTATTGTTCTTTCAACCTCAAAGCACAAATCAATAGGTAGGGTGGATGCTAAGATGGGAGAAGGTAGAAAGGGATCATGTTCTATTTTAATCTTACATCTATGGAATCAGAACTTAAAGCACATTGCTTGAGGAAGCAGTTAAATGTCATGACTGCTGTGCAGAATGTCCCGAATGAAGCTGTCAGCAATTCCCAGGCAGATTCCAATATAGCAAACACGCTGTCACAGAAAACACCTAAGACACAAGCAATGTAGAAAGCAAAATACTTTTAAGCAAAGGTAAGAGGTACTAAAACTGTACATGATTTTAGAGTTCCCATTATCTTGATGTGGCCTTGGCCATGGTGTCTGTTCAGTGGTTATCTCGGAAGCATGTCTCTTCAGAGTCAAGGCGGTTAGTAGGAACTTTAAAGCAGTGTAAGGAGCTAACCTTCCCCAGTCATGTGGAGGCTTGAGATCAGATGCCAAAACTTTCTTGAGCATCTGTGTTCTCCTCCCACTTCCTCAGGCCCTGGCTGGCTCTGCTCTATAATGGTGAACATACAGAAACTGCAAGGTGCTTGCACTGAGTCAGAAGCTCCTGTACAGCATCTGAGGCAGCTACTGAACAAAAGAAACCACTATGCTAGCCTCTCAGTTTTGGGGCTGTTGTAGATGGGTCTTCTTGTCCTGCCCTCTGTATTTGGGTAGAGTTGCATGGGCTTCAGACAAACCCCTATGGCTGCTTCTGTGCTGCTTTTCTTTTTCTTTCTTTTAATTTTTTCTTTGGGCCCAACCTGACCTAAAGTTGCTGTTTCTATGAAACCACTGGACAATGGTGGGACCTGTAAGAAGAGTGATCCTGAGATAGGTGCTTTGTTCTATACTGGAAGCATTAGAAAGGACTTGAGTCCTTATTGTATGAAATTGTTGGAGGAATCAAGTGTGAGTGATGAGGAGAGACTGGTGATGAACTCCACATTCAGTTGCCCTGGTTAGGAATCCATGTTTGCTAATTATGGATTTGCTGGAGTGGGCAGAGTTAGGTTTCCTCACTCCCCTAAGAACTGCATTTTAGGATATTCTCATTTTCACTGGGAGAAGCCCTGCTGTGAGCTGTGCCAGTATGGCCTGCTAGCACAGAGACAGAACATGCTCATAGGAGAACGCATGTTATGCCCTCATCAGAGTAGCATAATAAGTCTAGGAAGCACTTTCAGGACAAATCCACAAGGTCTGTTCTCCTCTTATCCCCTTTATGTTGTGGCTGTGAAGGAGACAGCCACATCATTGAGGAGTAGCACAGAACATCCCACAGCAGCACGCAGCCCAGACCTGCCCCTGGGTCTCCTGTGAAGTGGAAACTGGGTCCTCAGGGTTGGTCCATAGGACTAATAGGGTTGGATCACCTTGGAGAAACTGCTGTGAAGCAAATGCTTTTGTTGGCAGAGCTGTGCCCACACTGTGGGTTTCCCATTCATGATGCAGGCCAGCAAAGCTCTGCCAGCAAAACACTGAGATAGCTGCACACTTGATCTCAAATGGGTGCCTCACTGGGAGAACTGCTTTGGCAAGGGTCTTCTGTCTCTTCTGGTAGCTTGTACGTGCTGAAGCATTTCCTTCACACTTTCCTGCAGCAATCCCCCTGCCCAAGAACTTGGTGAGGGGCTAGGGCTGGCACTAGTGGCCCTGGGAGCAGTGGCTGGTGAGGGCCATTTAGTGTCAGTGGGAGCCCCATAGGGCAGAGGTGCTAGGTGGGCATTTTAGAGCTTTCATGAATATGGAGGAAAGGAACAGACTGTCCAGGGCAGTCGTGGAATCGCCATCCTGGGAAGTGTTCAAAACTGTGAAGATGAGGCCCTCAGTGACATGGTTTAGTGGTGGCCTTGGCAGTCCTGGGGTAAAAGCTGGACTTGATGATCTCAAAAGGTCTTTTCCAATCCAGTTGGTTCTATGATTCTAGGAAAGCTTGAAAACTTGAAACAAGGATCATCCAAAGACTTTGGCAAGTGTATATTTTGTATCTTTAGAATGGTGTGATTTTTTTTTACATGACATTTCTTGGTGTTAACAGTGCCACTGTCCCTTTTTTATTACTTATGCTCCAGGCAGATAATTCTGGCAGAAGTATTTGCAATATGAGGAAAAATGGAAGTCAGTTTTCTGTTAAAACATCATTTCAAAGGATGGCTGATATACTCCTATATATAGGACGCTCAAAAGGATGTGGGTAGAAGACTTTACAAGGGAAATGAACTGCAATATTTCTTAGATCGCTCCCCCCAACACATCCTCTTAACCAAAGGCACAAACCATGTATTGTTTGCTACATCAAAGTCTTCTAGGAGCTGTCAGAAGACAGCTGTGATTCATGTATTTTGCACGGGTTGAAATTTCAGGTTTCTTGTAAACTGAAAACCTGTATTTTTTTCAGTTATAAGAAACCTGAAATTTCAACCTTTCAGGATCTATCCCATGGGGAAAGCCTTACAAACGGTTAACTCCAGAAATAATGCTTTCTCTTAAAAAAAGATACTGTAATACAACAAGAGCAAATTCCTCTGAAGCCTGCACAGCTGACTTGAAAAGTGTGTTGGAATGTGATGTCTGAGCTCATTATAGGGAATAAGACAGCCTCCCATTTGAAGCTGGTAAATGGAAACTACTTTTAGCTTTATAGTTTTCCATGCACTGTGCCTAATCACACTTCCTAATTGTGAGTTCGTGGTTTTAAATTTTTATGTACCACCTTAGCTCATAAAGTCTGAGAAATAAAATGTGTTTCATTAGTGAAATACCATCTAATTTGGAATCAAGTGAATCAAGACTTGACTGCAGAGATGGAGTTTCAACAGTGTTTGGGCTCTCAAAGGCCCCAAAAGATGGACTTTTTCTTCGTTGGCTTGTTCCGCAGCCTCTGCAGTGGGTGTAGACAGTGGTGCATGCACAGGGAATTCTGCAATCACTTCTTATCTTCTTTTTCCATTCCCTTTTGTTTTATGGATGAGTCAGTAGTAACCAGTTTGCCTATTGCAACTCCCTGCTGACTTGACTTTCACTTCATCTTAAGGCACAGCTGGGAAAAAGGAAAGAAGTCAAACCATTTTATAGAGTTAAAGCTAAACTGGGATGAAAAGATACCACATACTATGATTTATTCCTTGCAGTGGAGCAATGTAATTTTCCTTTCTCTAGCCAAGATGATTTATGGCAAAGATAGATAAAACATGTGTAGCATCAGTATATTTAATCAAGTAGGGCTGGTTTGAGTGTAGAGAACGTCAGAAAGATAAGCTTTTCAAGAATATGGTTTAATTTTGGGGGGGTCAAAGTGAGGTTAGTGTGATGAACTTCTGTGTGCTTTATTTCACAGCAGATTGCTTTGCCCTTTTTATTTGTTTGTGAGCAAGCGGTGAAGCATTCATCACTCAGTAAAAAGCAGGTCTCTCAGAGTCTATGGCTGTTGCAGCTTGCTTGATCTCTGTGCCTGGAGGAGACAAAAAAGGAATGGCTTGCTACCTTTCTTTTCCCATATTTATTTATAGCTTCCTTGTCTTGGTCTTCTTGTAGGCCAGCATTTGCATGTTTCATGCATTCTGGTTTTGTAACTGCTTTTGTACCCATGTGTTTCACAGGTGGTTATTTTCAGTGCAAGCAGCTCCTGTCACATTGGCAAGTCTGTCTTTTCCGCCTGTTGACAAAAATGTAGAGAGATCTGTTTCTTTTAAAGATAGATCAAGCTGGGCTGTGTCTCTTCATGCTTCCAAGACCTTTCCCGGTCAGCAGTTAGCCCAGAAGTTCCTGCTGGGCTTTTTCTCAAGACTGTGGTCTCAGCATGAGTTCTTTGGTCTGGGGTTTTCCTGCCCTTCTCCTGATGTTTTACATTTTGTGAGTCTATGTCTTGGATACTGGCTTTTGTTTTGGCTGTTGTTCAACAAATGGTCATTTATCTGCTCCCTTGTTAAACTTGCATGAAAGGGCTGGTTTGAAGAAACCCATAAATGCTTTGTTCCTTTACTTTTAAAGTTACACCTGCTTATATTGGTATTGTAACTTTGAGAAATTAGGGAATTTTTAAAGCACTCAAATGTCTTGAAAAATAACAGTGCTTACTTTCTCCCCCCCTCCCCCCGAAGTTAAGAGAGGTTAAAGCAAGCTTATAATGAAAATTACCATATGCCACAACTTTAATTATATGGAATCATTTCTGTGGCTGCCTAATAAAAGCTTACAGAAAACCCTCTCCAGAGAGTATGATGCCATTCTGGAGCCTTGTTGTTCCTTGAGCACAGCCCCTTCCCATCCCAGCCCTCAAAACAACTGCTGGCATGGCAGTTAAAAAAGGAAAGTCTTCCCATTTTCAGGCTCCTGAGAATTTCTCTCTGTTATAATGTTAAATAAGCCACAGGACAGCAAGACAACTATGTAGAGTGGGCCTAAGCTGCAAATGTTGCCATTTAACAAGCACATGGGATGTAGTATAGCAGCCTGAAGGTAAAGGAGTGCATCTTTGAGTACATCTGGTGTATATGATTAACATTACTCCCAGCTACCCATGTACTGATTCAGTAATAATTTATCTGACAGACAAGTATATGTCTAACTGAAACAACACTCATTTTGTAAAATTGGCTTCAGACTGCTTTGGTAGGTATCTCAGCTTCACCCACACCACTGATGTCACTGTTCCCATAGTAATGAATGTACTTCAAAGTGGGGAAAGAGAGCAGACTATTTAAAGAATAGAAATTGGAGGAAAAATTAAATGAGAGTGATGCTTTATGCATTGAAAATTTTAAAAGTTCTAAATACTTTTTTTTTTTAAAAATATGAATGAATATTTTTTAAATCCATTTCAGTCAAGCATGCATGCCCTGAGACTTTCTTAACTTCATCTTGGCTTCTATGAGTAGAGGAAAACATCCTTTCTGAGTCTGGATGGGCACCATCATGAATGTCTTTACACGATCCATCCTTTGAGGCATTTTGCCTAGAGTGGCCCCATTTGTCATGTTTTTAATGCTGACCTTTCCAGCACTGCCAGTCATCTCTTCTTGCCTTTGATTTCAGTGTGCGTTGTGGGTGGGAATTCTCAAGGTAGCGAGTTATCCAGTCACTGAAGCATCTCAGATCCCAGACAACTTCAGTAGAACGATGGACTAGGTGCACCTTGCTCCATGACTTCAACTCATGAGAATTAAGCCAGTGAAGTGATTGTTACTTGCTAAAGATAAAGTAACTGTGAGAACAAGAAGAGAAAAATCCCCACCCCTATTTCATACTTGCAATACAGGCTGCTCTGCTTATTTTAGGCTGTGCTGAAACAGCTTCCAAAGAATCCTGCTAGCAAGCAGAGTTTGTTATCTGCTTGTGGTGTGGTTAGCAAAAATCTCATTGAAGAAGTGCATATGCCAAAGGTCTTAGGATTATATTTAGGAAAAGATGAACAGGGGTATTGCCTCAAGCATGTAACCTATCTAATGAGAGACCGCCTAGGTCATTCTGTATTCTGACCTCTGTTTGATTTTAATAACTTCATGTTTATTGAAGGAGAACATCATATCAGCTGACTAACATTACAGTGACAGACCAACTAAAACTAACATCAGGTCATGCAAGCACTGTCATCTCTAAGTAGAAATGTGTGCACAAATGTGTCTTTCAGCTGTGATCACTAGCAAGCATAAATGGGAAAAATCTGTCTTTGTTTCCTAGCTCTTCTGATGTCTTGGGCAATGTTACTTTCCTGTTTGGGAGATCAGGGTTTGCTCCATTGGGTGCATGTATGCACGTTTTGAGACTTCGAGAGTTCTCCTTGTACTGCTGCAAATCCTTCTGCTTGTCACTGTTCTGTCTTGTCAGTTTATAAATTTTTGCTGGTTTTAGTATCCACTGTTCTAACTACTTGGTGTGTCTTTTTTCCTCCTGTACTGCATGCTGGTGACTGCAGGGAAGGATGGGTGAGTTTCTTTTAATGTTTCACATTCTAGCTGCAGTTGGGAATTCACTCTTTGAAAACTCCTTGAAACTGTCTGACAATCTGTGGGGTTCACAGAGTACTTAACTCCGAAGCGAGAAAGTTACTATGTCTTAACAAATTACTGATCAGTTGAACTGCTATGACTGACCATGTGAAACTAGTTTAAGAGAACATGGTTTTGCCTCACAGTTGGAGGGAGGAATGTGTTTGTGGTCAGCTGATGTTCTCTAAATCTGAGTTTCAGGAACTCAGTACACTTGACCATGTGCCCTATTTTACTACAGAAGGAATAAGGATGGAAGGTTTCACATTTTGTATCTAGACAAAGACTCTTTCAGGCTGCAGACTGTTCAGCTAGCTGATAAACATTTAGCTGGAATTGACGTGATTTGGTACAGATGAAAACCTTCTCAGTTTGTGTCCTGACTTGCTCAATCAACTGCTTTTCATGCTAGCTAGAATACCACTAATTAAGATGGTGCCTGTGGGAATGTGATCTAAATCCCTTTGAAGACAAAGGAAACATTACCAGAGCCTGCTCCAAATTTCTATTCTTCCTCCTATCTGTTGCCTTTAGTCTGTTGGTATAAAAAAAATTTGGTAACTGTGTGGTTTGGTTTCTTTTTTTTTACCATTTCAGTGAAGCAGAGCTGGTATTTGAGGAATTTGCTCGCCAAGGCATAAAAGATATGGCTGATGATGAAGACAAGAATATGCCCTCAGCTGATGAGTGACTAAAAGAACAAGCTGCCAGAGAAGATACGTAGTCTGGCATCAATTAGAAATGTTAGGACCTAGGTTTCTAGTAAACTTCATGTTCTCAGTGCATACATGGTCTTCCAGGGATCAGCCCTGAGGTCAGTGGACATAAAATTATCACTATTGCTTATTAAAAGTTTCACGTTTAGAGGAATGTAGCAAACTCAAGACCTGATGCTTACTTGAGCTGCCAGAGGAGGACAGGGAAGGCTGTCGTGCCATGACTTCTGCTTTTAGACCTACCTAATAAACAGTTTGGTTGCTTTCAGCACTGCTAATGGTTTGTGCAGCTGCCTAGACTTACTCTGTCTCAAAAAGTCTCTAATTTTGAAATGCTAGTGAACCAAATCCTAGTCTGGAAGGCTGGGTTACTGCCCTTTGGTGATTTACTGAAGTCGCTCAGTGGACTGCACAAAACTGATTTTATTTCTTTTTTGCTTTTTTTTTATGCTTTACCAAACTCATCTAGTGAATATTCTCACTGAGCTTGTACCCTTTACTGTGGCTTACATCCACTCTCTGTACCATTAAATTTCTTGCAAGTTATCTTCCACAGCAGCTATAATGCTGAGATACAATATGAGCTATCTAGCAATATGCTTAACAACCTCATTATTAAAGATGAGAGAAATGTGCACTATTAATTCCTTAACAGAGCTCCCCTTATATAACCCCAAATAGCAAACTGCAAGTCCAGACTGATCCTGTATGTAATCTAATTTCCTGTATGCAACAGTGCTTCAAAAGAGGGTGCAGTAAAATTAAGGAGGAAATTACGGGGCAGCCTGCCCTGAGGAGCCTTTTCCAACATCCATCTTACAGAGGTTGGTTTATGCTTTAAGAAATGAGATTGTATTCTGCAAACTTTGTTCTCTCTTGTTGATCTGGATATTCTCATTATCCATGTAAATGTCTAACCCTTTCCTGAATCTCACTTAGATTTTGGCTGAAGTGAGTTGCATCAGCTAATTACATTTTGCATGTAAAATGACTAGTGTTTTCTTTCTCTTGTTTTTTGCTCTAAATATCCTTTTCAATGTCTCTGGTTTAAATCTGGAAGGCCTGAATGCAGGGCCTTACATTTTTTTAATATAAACTTACGTTTTCAACCCTATGCACTGGAAAATGGAATTAAGAGCTTTCCACTTAGTTAACAACAATGTGCTTTTCACAGAGAAGAAAATGAAGGAGACATTGAGATGTCTGCTTCCTCCCAGCAGGAGCGGGACTGCTGCTGAAATCCTGCTGCAAGCACGATGCACTTCCGTCCTGCTTCACACTGCAGAGGCTGATGAACCGAGCTTGCCCTCTCTCTCGCTTAGGTTACTACTGATAACTGTGACAAGCTAAAGCAGTTGGAGAAGCGTGGGCTGCGCTCTGGTATTTCTGCAGAATCACTCTATATACAGGCCTTGTTTCCTGAGCAGAGTTTTGTTTATTTTTTCTTACAGACTTCATCATGGTTACAAGCCCTACTTTTACAGATGGGCCAAAGGCATTAACCAAACAGCTTTGTATGTGGCCTCTAACACAAATAGATTGGGTTAAAAGTTAAGCCTACTCCTGTTTGTTTCTGTAAACTGGTCTTGATTAAGATGAATCAAGACCACAGCTGCATTTCACAGTTCCATCAGTGTTCTCACCCAGTACCACCTGGAACCCTGTTTGGTTCCATTAGTCTTAACTGCCTCACCTTAGATGAAATTGCAAGAGTGGCATGTTTGCTCTGCTCTTTTCTAAGCACTATGTGCTTTGCTGCTGAAGAAACCCTGGGGTCATTTTCAGGTGTTTGTGGTCAGTGTAATTTGTATGATTTAAGCTTTGGCTTTTGGAGGAGGACTAGGCATTTTCACTGGGATTTCTGGCCAGGCTTTTCCAATAATTGTCCTGGTATTTTTATTAGCAAATTCTTGTTGGCTTGTGAAGAACACACTGATACAGCCAGGACTGAACGATCATATTGTGCATATGATGGTCTTGGAGAGCTAGTATTTAAGATTTAAAGATACTAAGAAGAGGTACAACAGTCTTCTAGTATTGCTTCAAAGTGTGGCTTCTTCCACAGAGCTGTTTGCTTCAGTGTTCCTGGCTACTGGACCTGTAAGTATGGGACTAACAAACTTAGAGGCCTGATGCCTTTTTTCTTTTTTTCTTCTTCTGTGTCATCCTTGTTGAGATACCTCTCACTGACTTTCAAATTCCACTGAAATTCATCTGTGGTGATGACTTCTGTAAGCTGTCTGTGTAACAAAATGACAGTGCTCTCTGCTGTGCAGTAGGGAGGAGTTGAAATGGTTATTAATCTGTTCTTTTGCCTGAGCTTAGGAAAGCACTTTCAGACATTGGCCGTTTGTTTAGCCGTGTTGGATGTTTGCTCATTTACTCAGCAAGGGCTTTCTGCTGGTTCCTCTGTCTCCACATCCTGCTGCAGGCCAGGTTGGACTTGTATTCTCCTGCCCTTCAGTCAGCAGATGCTGAGCTCTGTCAGCAGAAAAGAAGGCTCTAGCAGGAGCTGTTTGCCTTTTATCTTTCTTTCTTCTGGTCTTGATGTTGCGTTGATCTTCCACCAAGTCAGACCTGTAGTCTGCTGCCCCTATTTACAGCTGGGGGAGAGTGATCCAATGTCCCAACCCTTTGCCTTTGATGTGGTGGGACTCCACTTATAGAAAGCCTGCCAGCTCTGGGAGAGGGATGTGCTCTGGTAGGGATAACATCCCTGAAATATACGTGGCCTCCGTGCTTTAGCTGTCTGCTGATGGCCTGGTTTGGTGACAGATGCTTCCCCCTGAAACATCTTCATAAAATCACAGCTGAGATGCTCGGTAGTGTCCTGTAGCTGCACCTAATGCAGTGTTACCTTATAGAACCCATGAGGCATGGTGTGGTGATAGGCCAAGTCAAGCAAGAGTGTTTCTCTACTGCAAAACACAGAGGCATTTTGGCAGCAGGAACCAGTTTTGGTGCTGTATGTGATTAAAAGGATGCATGAAGCGGAGCAGGTGCAAAATACCTTTGTCTGCAGGAGGTTGGTACAGCATGCCTTACCTAGGGAGAGAGCATTTACCTACAGTGTTTTATTAAATGGAACAATCACAGGGCTGGAAACAACCCCTGTGCTCGGCACTGATATTCGAGCTTTTGGACTCGCCACCTCCCTGACGTCTGAGCTGAAACCCTTTCCTCTGGCTCCAAGCAATTACGGTGCTCTCGGGCGCGGCAGGGGCCGGTGCGAACGACGCTCAGGACCGTGTGGGTTCGCACTCGTGCCGGGGTTTGTGTAGGGCCGGGCCCGGCGGCCTGCCTGGGCCCGCCCCGCTTCGCCTCAGCGGTTCCCCTCCGACCTGCGCCGTTTTGCGCGGCGCCCGCCAGGGGGCGCCGCAGCGACGGGACGGGCGAGCGGCTGCAGAGTGCGGCGGGAGGGGGCGCCGGCCGCGCCGCCCCGCACCGTGCAGCATGGCGGCGGCGGCGGCGGCGGGCGCAGAGCAGCCCCAGGCCGGGGCGGTCGCCGCCGCCAGCGCCGCGGCGGAGGAATCGTCGGACAGCGAGCCGGAGCAGGAGCCGGGCTCCCCGCAGAAACTCATCCGCAAAGTCTCTACGTCCGGGCAAATCCGCCAGAAGGTGCGTGCGGCGGGCGGGGGCCGCGGGCAGGGCCTCGGGCTCCGGCAGCGCTGCGGCCGGCTCTGCCTCCGCGTTTCACAGCGCCGCCGCCTCCCCTCCCGCCCGGCACGGCCTGCGACTCCGCCGCGGGGAATGCCCGCCGGCGACCCCAGCCCGCCCCTTTTGGAGTTGCCGAGGACCCCCCCAACCTCTCTCGGTTGCCTGCTGGGGAGCACCTCCAGCCCGCCCCTCAGCGAGCTGCCGGCGATCCCTTCTACACTCTCCCGCTTCTCAGGGACTTGCTGGCGGCCCCCAGTCCCCCGCAGCCACCCCTCAAGGACCTGCCACCGGTCACCTCGCACACACACCCCGTTTCTCCGGGACCTGCCCGCGATCCCTTCCCGCAGCCCCCGCCGCCCCTCACGGACTCGGCCATTTTCGCGCTCCCCCTTCCCCAGCTGCCGCTCAGGGACATGCCGGCGACCCTCAGACCGCACCTCGCAAACCTGCTGACAACACCTTCCCCAGCAGTTCTTCATGGACTTGCAAACCCCCGAATGCTTCTCAGGGATCCCCATACCGAGCTGCTTCTCAGGTTCCTGTCAATAGCTGCTCCCTAAATGCCCTTCTGTGTATGCCAGTGACCCCCTGACTTCCCTCGGGCTCTTGGAATTGCCCCCAGCCACAATACAGGTAGCACTCCCAAACTACCTCTCTGGAACCATGTAAGAACCTTCTCAAGAGCCCAGCTCAGGCCGCTTTCTTCCCAGTGCCTAGGTTCAGACCTGCCGGGGAGCGTCTCTGTCTTAAGTGATGAGTGTGCCCAGGCTGAGCAGGAGCCTGGCTTACCTCTTACTTGCTTTCTTCACCTGCACTATTTTCTTGGAGTCATGGAAGTCAGATTTGAGCTGTCATCTATTATCTCATGTATCTGACATATTTGAGCTCTAAGGACATTCCCAGGCCCTTAAGTTGCATCTCCTCCTTTTTTCCTGTGTCAGAGTTGCCGGGACACCCTCCTCACCTCCCTTTGCTTTCCCTGAAGGACCCCCTCACAAGCCATTCCCACTTTCCTAACCCCCTTCTTGTGGCCCTGTTGGACGTGGCACAAGTCACTGTGTCAAAGTCAAAACACTGTGGTTTGAAAGATGCAGCCCTCATGGTGTGTGCCTTCCTCAGCATCTTCCCATCCTTTTTATGGTTGCATCCCAATTTTCTCTGTCTTGTATTCTGATATTTTTCCTTTCTGTAACCATGTAGCCTCCTGTGTGGTCAGCAATCTCACAGCTGGTTAGTCTTTGTGCCCATCTTTTTCTGCCCTGCTTTGCCTCCCTGGTCAGGCGGCAGTCTTTTCTACCTTGCTTCCCTGGGCTGAGTCAGATTTTACCCCTTTGTGACTCATTCTGGAACAATAATGCCGTTTTGAGGGGCAGGAATGGTGTTCTGCAACTGCAACTACAGCTGTAGTTCGTCTGTATTGTTACTGTAAGAGAAGATGTGAAGGTTTCCTTGAGCCTTAGGCTAGGAACCACCCACAGGGAGTTGCCCTCTTCTGTACTATTTTTATTTCAGATGCATGATTTTTTTTGTTGTAGCCATTAAAATCCTGTATAACTCTTGGATAGTTGTGTGATACGTGTCTGCTTAGAAATACCAGGTTAAGTTACTCTTATGCTATCACCTTCCTGGAGCATGGGCAAGCAGCTCTGTGGGTGCAGAAGTCTTGCTCAGTGCTGATGCTGCTAGCTCAATGTTATATATCTTATATTCATAATGAAAGAGAGTATATCTCTGCATGATGCAGTGCTGAAGAGTTATTCATAGGGGTCTTTTTTCTGCTGGCTAGCTTGCCCTGCTTTCAAATAAATAATGTATCATTATTCTGCTGCTCATCATCATCATGCTACATCGGTTCCAGTTCTGAAAACCCTGGTGACAACGTATGGTCATACATGAGGACCATGTGCTCACTTCATTACACATGGCAGGGCTGCTTCCTCCATCTGTGCAGTGCTGCTGATGCTGTCACTCGTGGAGTTAAGGCACTGAGGGTCTGGGCTGCATGAGTGAGATGGCTCTCTTGGCCACAACAGGAAACAGTGAAGCCCTCTACGTGGGTTGGTATGCAGTGTATTGATCACATCTGAGCCATGCTGTAGCACCAGGTGACTTGCTCTAGTCTGCTGTGAAAAAAAATAAGCCTTTTGAGATCTTTTCCTGTGCACAGGGTGCTGAATATGAGAAATTTGTCTCGCTGGAGAGTAGATGAACCTTATCATTTCTTAATACCACTTGTAACAGGGGTCCCATGTGGGAAAGGAGGAAAGATGCCATAGTCTGATTTTAATACCTACATGGTGGTATCTGTGATAACAGCAAGGATGATGACTTTATCAGTGCCAGAGCAGGGACTCTCACTTGCAGCGAGATGTTAGAGATGCTAAGTTAAAGGTGCATTGGATTTTACTTTTGGTAGAGTATACCAGAACATGTCTCCATTTTTCTACTTAATTATTTGCCCTGGTTTACATACTTCCTGCATCAGCATAGCCGGAAAAAGCCTAAACCAGCCACTTGTACTATGTGAACATAAACATGTTAAGAGCAAGGATTATAAACAGATATTGTCTACAGCTGTTAAGCCTCCTCTGTGTTAATCTGCAGAAGACCTTCTAAACAGTGTAAAATTTTCTGAGTAAGCCCAGGTATTATGATACCAAGGTTTGATTTGTTCTGTTGCTTGTTGATGTCTTTTTGTTTCATTATCTTTTCTGCATGCTGCTGTACGTGTACTTCTTGGCAAGGAGCAAAAGAAACTTTGTAAGTAATCATAGCTCTGATGAGAGTTTAAGGAGCTTGCTTCCTCTGTAAAGGCTGGCCTAATTCTGAATTTGTCTATTGAGTGACAGAGTGCAAACTGTAACCTGCAGAAGCTGTTGGGCAGGTCTGTCAGAGTGACAGTAAGAGATGCAGGCAGACTTTTATTGTGCCCTGAGGATATAAATCTCTTCTAACCAAATCTTCTGCTGTAGGTAGCTCAAGACCATGTCTGTAAGTACACTTACATCACCATGTGTACCTGCTCTTAGCACAGCTTGAATGTGAAGTCAGCTGTAGCCATGGAGTTCCTCAGAATTTACTTGTCAGTCACGTTGAAGAAATGTTTTCCCTACTCTGGTCTTGTCATGTTGATTTTCAAGAAGCACTGTAAAATAAAGCTGCTTGCTTACGAGATGCTGGGGAGGGACTCTTCATTAGAGACTGTAGTGACAGGACAAGGGGTAATGAGTTAAAACTTAAACAGGGGAGGTTTAGATTAGAAGAAGAAATTCTTTACAGTGAGGGTGGTGAGGCACTGGAATGTGTTGCCCAGGGAGGTTGTGAATGCTCCATCCCTGGCAGTGTTCAAGGCCAGGCTGGATGAAGCCTTGGGTGACATGGTTTAGTGTGAGGTGTCCCTGCCTATGGCAGGGGGGTTGGAACTAGATGATATTAAGGTCCTTTCCAACCCTAACTATTCTATGATTCTTGGACCCTAAAACTTTCATGAACTTGTTCCTGAGCCCACAGGTTGTCCAGATGTGTTTGACTTAAGTACGTTGGTGTGGTAACACTGTGGGGCAAATACAGTTGTTTCGATGTGTAGGCGCTGTGACTTTATCAAGCAGTGTCTGAGGGCAAATCATAGCTAATATGTGTTTAGCTGAAAAATCTGTCCCTTGCCAAGGTACAGGGCAGGGGAAGGAGTAGTGGGAAGCTAAGTGTTTGGAAAGTGAAATGTACTATGTTTTAATGTACTTGGTTTTGGCTAGTAATATTTTTTGAGGAAGAGAAGAAGAGAAATATGTTTAGTAGTCTCTTGGTTATTATTCTGGGGATCTATGATCAGATGTAGCTGCTAGTGTAACTGCTGTCTCAGTTGGCAAAGAAGTAGAGGCTGCATAGTGTGCACGATCAGCCATTTTGAGACCTGTCAGACTTGTGCCAGCACCAAGCTTCATAGTAGGGTGCATTTAGCCCCGTCCTCGTCTTAGTCAACTAAGATAAAGTACTTTTGAATGGATGGGAATTAGGAAAGAGTTGAAATAAAGTTAAGACAAGGATGATGTGTAAGGAGAGGCAAGAGTTTCTAAGCTCCCACCTTCTAAGCAGTGTTCAGGACTCAGCTGGAATCAGCTACAGTGGTAGCTCAGTTGTCACCTGGCATGGATGAAGACACAATAAGTCAAAAATGGTCTTGGGAGATGAGGGTGTGAAACGGAGGAGCACTGCACCTTCCGTGAGCTCTGACGGTAATACATGCTTCCTCCTTTGCACTTGACCTTTCATTGCAGGCGTCAGGTTACAAGCCTCAGAAAGCAAGAGAGTGGATGAACAGGACATGTTCTTGTTTCATTCATTAGTTAGTGTGATTTCCAGCGTGCCAGCTTTGGTATGTTGAGACCTCAGTTTGTTTACCAGGCAGGATTTCAGCAATGTCCTTGTGTGGCATCAGGAGGACTTCTTGTTTAGACTAATTCAGTCTAACTTCTGTTTACTTTTATGAGCAATTTCTTTGTAATATTTTAGGTTTTAACTATTTATCATTGCCTTAAACTTTTAAGACAAGGTTGCAATACATATTTCAACAGAGTTGCAAACGGAGCAAGCAGCTTTCCAAGCTTTCTGGGATACTGGAAGCTGCCTGACTGCAGTAACAGAGATATGTCAGGTTAATTTATATTATGAACAGCAGGATAAATTAACTGGTATTAAGCTTTATGCTGTGGTGGACAGACTTTATTCAGTATCTAAATTAGCAAGTTTCCGATTTCTGTGCTGTGCAGCAGTCTGTGGTATAGATAACTTTAGCGCTATGTGAGATTGTGATTCTCTTTCTGATTAGCAGCTTTGAGGTGTAGGAGCCACCCTGAAGTGTACAAGCAAGAAAAGACAGGAGGAAGCAAAATGTTTCTCTTCATTTTTGTGCAGGTTTCCAGAACAGACTAAACGAGTTCTGAAACATATGGTAGGCAGCATTAGCAACTGAGGAAAGCTCATTTTGTTTCTTCTTGTATTGCCTAATGGATAAAAGACCATTTTTATAGGTAAAGTAGTGTTATTTTTACTTCTGGAGGGCAAGCATTCCAAAGTTTTCTGAGATGAGAGTGAGGAAATGGGAAAGTTTATTAGTTTGGTACAAGTATTGAGAGAAGTATTATGATAAGAAGCAATGCATTTCAGTGAAGAGACAATATGAAAGAGATATGCAACAAGTGAGGGGGGAATTTTCAGTAATTTATGGCTTAATTCATGTTCTGGCTGTGGCGTCTCCATTGAAATGTCAAAATGTCTGTCTGGTTTTGTTATGCTGCCTTCTAACAGGGTGTCTAAACAGGACATTTTAGGAGCTTCACATATTGTAAATTGTAGTGGCTCATGCTTTAGTCCGGGTAGAACCTGGGAACTCGTCACTTAAAGAGGTATATAATCACTGCAAAAGAGAAGTTCCTGTGATTGAATTGAAACTGAACATCTTGAGCACAGGTTTTATGGGTGTGAATTTTCTTGGATTAACACCAAACATACTAGTTCCTTCTCTGTCACTATGGAAAAAGGAAGGATTTTAGGCCATGGTATATGGATGCAAGAATGTTTCTGTCCCTTAATCTACGCTATGTTTTGCGTGCTCTTCAGGCTCATCTGTTCCGACAAAATCTGGGAGGCCTCCCAGTGCTGTTACCACTGGTGTACTCTAAGTTTTGCCTCGCTGCTGGAGAGTTTTGGATGCTATGTGAAAGCAACAGCTGTTACTTCCTTTAAAAAAAAAAAAACCCAACACGTAAACCAACAAAACAAAGCACAAAACCACACACACTTGTAGCTTTTCTCATTCTTTCTAACTATAGTTCAGGTTCCTGGAACCAAAAAGCCAACATTAAACTGTTGCATGTTTTGAAAGCATGGATTTACTTAGACCACATTGCTGAAAAGTACGTTGTCAGGCGAGTAACTGTTCTCTCAAATTAGAGACAAAATAACGTGGGTATTAAAGGGTTTAGTTCTATTTTAAAATAAAACTAAGTGAAATATTTAGAGTATTTCCTCCTACACAAAACCTGTTGTTACCAAAAAATCATTGATATTTTACTTTGAAGGAGTACTGGATTGTGAATGAAAACTGTAAAATGTCTACCTCAAGATTACCCAGTGAGAAACTCCAGTATACCATCTGAGACGCTGCTTAACTTTACCTTCTTTAATTACAAGTCCAGTGGGATTCTTTCTAAAGTAGTAGATATACCTGCATATTTGTGAGAACAGAAATAAAGACAGGTTTAGAATAGGTAGTGTTACAGCATCATTGGAAATTTCAGGGCAAAATGCTGGCCCAAGTGAAAAGCACCTTCCTCTTGGAATATGTTTTTTAAAAGTTGCAGATGTACAAACGATTATCTAAAGGAATTTTTATTAACTCATTACTTAAACCATTTGTTCCCTGCTTTTTCCTTACTAAGTGGTTATTGCTGCTTGTTTCACTAAGAATTTATGTGTCTTGTAAAGAAAGATGTTTCTGTTTGGTTCTGCAGACCCGTGAGACGGTTCAGCTTCAGACAGACAAATAGCTGAGGCAGCAGCAGTGATCCACCTCAGCTGCCATCTTTTGTGGTTCCATATGAAGCACTCCAGAAAGCAGTGAGCTTATTGTGCATGCCTGGTTCAGTAGTGCTGCACCCCTGCAGAAGCAAGCTAGCGCTTCCGTGGGGTATGGTGCTTACTGTCTGGGCTACATGTGGAAATGGAAGCAGTTATACAGAGGAAGGCATCCAAAGCTTGCTGCACTCCTTTCATCCAGAGTGTAAAAAAGGTGGCTTGTCTGGTTAAAACATTACAACTGCTAAGTTTGGTAGTTGCTTAGTAGGTGATTACTCAATCTGGGTTTGAAGAAAATCTTACCTCACAGTGTAGTTTCTATGTTAGAAAGTTTTACATCTGATCTCTATTCTAATGTTGTGGTTTGCTTTTTTGAAGAACTTAACACTGTCTTGCCTTACATAATCTTTGCATCAAGCATATTGTGTTTCAATCTTGCAAGTTTTAATCAATTTAGCTATGTAATATCCTAGCAGGGAGAGGTAATATCATCTCAGTTTCCCATCCGGGGAATTGAGATGCATGCTGCTTGTATCATGTACACAAAATCACATAAGACATCCCCAGACAAGCTGGGCACTGAGGCAGGTGTCACAAGCTTTGGGGTAATGTTTTCACCTGGGAGACAACTGCCTTTGCTGGGTCTTGAAAGACAGAAGTGTGGCTGATAAAATAGTATATTTCTTCTCCTTTGCAACAATTCCATCTCTTTTTAAGTGAAGACTTTCCAGTTTCTATTTGGGCTAAAGCATGAACCGCTGTTACTTGCTTTTCAGTCTGCTCTCTGCCAAAGCAAGTCAGAGCTGTCTTTCAGAAGGTGTAGATCTATCACTGAGATCTTATTAGAAATCAGCGTTCTACAAACTCACACCAGCCCCTTGTGCTCTGTTTAGCTGAAAGTTAACAAAACGGTGTTCCCAGGGTTGTGCTGATCTTCCTTGTTGTTGCTGGTGCTGATCAAGATGTCTTGGCGTGGTCAAAGGTATTTGCAGGACATTAAAACAGGGAAAATGGAAAAACAAATTAAGAACTTTGGAGTATCCTTTAAAAACTGTGTTAAATGGATGAGGAAAAAAAAACTTAAAAGCATAGGTTGTTTAATACATAAATATGGAAAATCTGATAACGCCAATTGTTACAGATGAGATAAAAATAAATTCTAAGATACCTTAAGTATTAATTAAATGGCCAAAGGCCAAAAGTTGCTTTCTGCTCTCAATAGTGTAATCCCATTGGAATACCAGTTGGTGTAAAAGGATCAGGATTTGGCCCTACATCTACCAGCCACTACCAAATAAGGCTTCTTGCAGAATTCCATAGCGGAGTTGATGGGAATCCAGACACAGTGGGAGGAAGTTTTCTCCCAGCCTCCTCGACACAAGGGCAAAGGATTCAGTTTTCTTCCTCAAGGTATAACTTTTACTTTCCCATGTCCTGAAGTCCTCGTACCAGTATTTTCTGCTGGCTTTTCCTTCCTACTTGGCCAAGATCTCCATGACATTTAGCAGAATGGGAAGGATGGGGTGGTTATGATTGCAAGGATGAGATCCGCAGCTGTATTCTTGGATGTGCTTTCTCTTATGTTCGCTATTCTTTGAATACCTCTGATTTCGCCTTCCCAGCCCGATACACTCATATCAAATGGCCCTGACATGCCGCTATGGTAAGTGTCTGCCTCATTCTACCTGCCTGTGAAGTGGATGGGTGGGCTTAGACGGGCAGTGGTATTTTTTGATAGTAACTTGTCTCTCTGAATGCGTAAGAGTGTTACTTAAGCTCTGATGGTACAGGCTGCAGCATTAGAGGGTTCTGTGTACAGTGCTGTGATTTGATATGAGATTATATTGCTGCATTTCAGCAGCAAAGCTCTGTGCTTCTGAGTTAGTATAGGGGATTCCGTGGTGCTGGTGCATAGCTGTGTGCCAGAAATGGCTTGGAGATGAAGGTTTCACAGCAGGTAACCTGTTTTGACATTTTTTGTGTATGGGGGAAAATGCCCTAAGGAAGGGATGTAGTTGTGCATGTGTAATTTGAGATGGTATAAAAAATAGCAGCATATTTTCATGTTTATACTTAAATGTATAAAGCTTACGTTTAATTAATACTCTTTAAAATTTTACTCTGTTCCAAAGTTTACAAGTAGCTTTTAAACTGTTGCTTTTTTTTGCTTTAGTTATCTCTTTGGATGTATTTGAGCCCTTATCATCCAGCTTTGCTATAGTCTGCTGGAATGACTTGAGCTTTGTGCTCAGTTCCCCTCTTGTGATATGTGCTTGGGAAGTACGCCCAGAGCCTATGGAAACCATACTCTGAGGGCTTAAGCAGTTAGCATGCCAGGAGTTGTCCAGCTACTAACTCATCCTGAATCAGTGTGCTGGTGTGGTTTTCATTCTCTCTTCTAAGTAGCTGACCAGAGTATTCATCTATTTTAAGTACTTCATTTGGAGCTCCCTACCAGGGAACTGCATGATGATATGCTGGTATGTTGTATTTTCTTTCCCATGTATGTGCAACCTTTCTGTGTGCTTTCAAATTTGTATTTCTTTGTTAATTTGTTCACTTTAAGTCTGTGGGTGCTTGTTCCTTTTAGAAGAGAATCATTCACAATAATAGCAGCTGAACAGGATATTGAAATGAAGCTGCTTCAAAGACCTGTTCTTTTCTTACTGGCTGCAGCGTTAACTAGTGAAAAATAAAGCGTATGAGTATTTGTTCCTCTGTGCCAAGGTAGATTCTAACTCAAGCTGTTTTAGTATTTTTTTTGACGCAAACTCCTGTTTTTTCCCTGCTGATCTGGGGAATAAGATTGCATTTCCTGTTTCAGTAATACCTCAGATACGCTATCAGCAGCTTGCTGCACTGTGTTCTGGGTTCTGCTTGTCTTAGTAGTTGCAGAGAGGCTGTACTGAGAACAGTCAGCCAAGGCTTCTGCTGGTCTCTCACTGGCAATGCAGAGTCCAGCTCTATCAGCAAAGCTGGAAGTTAAAAACCAGGGTGGATTGGGAGGAGGGTTGTTGGGGGAGATTTTGCAGGCTTTCCCATGTGCTGTGACCTGACATGGGTGCTTCCCAGTTTACAAAACATAGGTTATTAAAACAAAATGGTGTCAAACAACTTACACGAAAAGCCTAGACAGTACCCCTTTCATCAGTGGAGAGAGCTCAGCTCCTGTTCATTGACTGACAGCCTTCTACTTTGACATTGATTCCAGTAGATGACCTCTGATTTTCTTTCCTTTTCCCCCTCTTCTGTAGTCCTTTTGTTACTGTGAATACACATAATAGCTTGTCCTTTTGATACCAGTGGAAGAAACCTTTATGCAATTGCCACTTTTGCAAAAGGCTAATGCATTCAATGTTGAATTCCCAAACAGGGCTCCACAACCTGCGTAGTCCTAATTTCTGGTGCTCCCCTATGGATCGGTATAGCTGTCTGTATGTCCCCTACTTAGAATTGCTTTGCTGATCCAGATTTCCCCCCTCCAGGTTTCCTGGAGTTAATTTCCAGGGTGTGACCACTGTCTGGTGGAAGGATGTTGCTCTCCGATTAGCTTGTTAACCCCTAGCCTTTTGACCTTTCATGTCTTACTCTGTGGAGTTGTTTAGATTTATTCCTTTAGTTTCTGTGTTGGATGTACTGTATTTCATTTGATTTTTAAATAATTATTAGTTCCGTATTTGTGACCACAAAGAGCTTTTATTGAACCAGCTACTAAAACTGTTTTACCCACAACAAAGTAGAGCATTCCTGATTCGTACCTGCTCCAACATGGCAGGATGCCCTGTTGCCATGTTTAAGTGACTGCAGATCTACTCACATATTTTTTGCCAAGCTTACCTGAAGTCATTGACTGGGTGAGGTTGCTGGGTGTCTGGGGATCAGCTGCCTCTAAAATTCCATAGTAAATGTGTATAGAGATAGTCAATGCTGCATATGCTTTTCAGTTTGTTTTCTCCTTCTCTGTGCATTTGGTGCTTTCTTTAGTCAGTTACTTGTTTGGCATCAGCACCCTGCTCAAAGTTTTATAGTATGTACAAATAAAAATAGGCTGTGCCCTGAAGTTTTTGCATTCTGAAGACACATGGAAAACAGAAATCCAGATGTTGAAGATTTTGGTGTTTGGATTTCTTTAATGGCTGTTTAGATAGATTTGAATGATTTTCCTTGTACACAGTTCTTTTTCTGCATTGGAAAGAGGCACCAGTGGATCAAAACTTGTGTTTCAGATATGCTGCAGTGAGTAACTGCCCCTAAGAATATGTCATGATCTCAGTTGTAAAATAGGTTGCATTGTTCTTCCTCTGTCTATATCGAATATAGTTAGGAGCCTCCCTGTGCCAAAGGCCTCTTGCCAGCTTGGGTATGGTTGAGAGTTGTCTTTGCTCTGGCTAATAGAGTCTTGTTTACCAGATTAGGAAGTTGGTTCTATCAAGAGCTATGCTTCCAAATGGAGGCAAGAGGCTTAAGCTTCAGGAAAGGATGAGCTACTGCTGTGTTGCACATAGTGAGCAGTACTACATGCAGGAGAACAAGGGATGCGGTCTGAAAGTAGCTGAAATCTGATGTGATTGTTCTTAATTTTCTGCTAGAATCATTCAGTTTATCAGTATAGAAAGCATTTAATCTGTGTAGGTTGGTGGGCTGATCTGATGTGGGTTACTGGGTACAGAGACTCCTCTGGCAAGTAATGCTGAAAAAAATACGACTCTGTCTTGCTGGTTTTGTGAATGACTACTGTTAATCATTTGGCTGCTTATTCTTACGAGATGGGACTGTGTGAAAGGCAAGCAGTTAAGCAAAGACTCTCCCAGTATTAAGTCCTTAATTTAAATCCTTTGAGTTGTTTGAAACCATTCCCACTGAGGTCAGTGGCAAAACTTTTCTTTCGTCATGTCAGGATTAGGCCTAAACCCTGCACCCGTTTTGACAGAAGAAATCCGAGAACGTATTATTTCTCTTCCTAAATATCAAGTCTTAAAAGGGGATGAGTTGAGGGAGGGCTGTGTGTGGCTCACCCTGAACTGAACTTTTTTCTGCAGGAAGTTGCTTTTCTTCAAGGCCAAAGATAAATAGTGAAATGCTAGAAATTTCCTAATTCCTGCCTTTCAGTTGTCTAATCATATTCTTTGCGGAGATGCTTAAGACTCTCTGCTGTGCGCAGTGTTGCTTTAAATTGTCAGTTTGCTCAGTAACCTTTTTTACACTGATTTTTAACATGATAAAAGACGGTCACTATTGAAACTAGTAGCGCATCATTTTAGGCTTGGTCCGAGTTGTCTGCCCATGGAGTGGCATGCCACAGGACACACCATGCTGCAGATAAATGTAGGTGGATAGAGGGTAGTCTGGATAGTTCCATCACAAACAGTTTTTGTATTTACTCTTGATAGGATGCACATAATGAAACCTCATGATGTTTCAGGGCAGCAGCTTTTCCTGTAGGATTCAGTGTATGCCACTAAAAATAGATTTAACTCTCTGTGTTATGGGAGAAGTAATTTCACTTTTGTCTTGATGATTTACATGCCTGGTAATCTGATCAGAGAGCTCTTAAATTAAAAAGGCTACAGAGAGGCTGGTGAGCAGAAATAACCGTTCAGCTCCCCCCTTCTCTTTCATTTGCTGTCACTGCTGTCAGGTCCTTACCCAAGTTAATTCTCTTCAGCTGCATTCCTCTGCAAGTAGCAAGTCCTTTGGCTGTAAAATTAAAATAGAGGAGGAGAAAGGCAGCAATGTCTGAATCATTTTATAAAGTCATCTTGATCTTATCTCCAGCTCTTTCCGCCCAAACCCACCAAACTCTTTACTGAGCTGAGTGCCTATAAATAGAACAGCCGCTCTCGTGCAGAGATGGGCAGCTCTGAACCAGAGGCTTGTTTTCTCTGAGCAGTGCGTGCATTGGAGAGCTTGCTTCTCACTGGTCTTTCATGTCTGGGATATGTAGCTGTGAGGTTTTCTATAGATAGAGGCCGGCAAATGACATAAACTGCTCCTTAGGGAGGGGCAGGGTGACCTCTGGGATTGTTGCCTTTTGGTTATTTAAAAAAAAAAGAGGGTTCTGTTTTAAAAGAGGAATGGAAGAATGCACGTCTTGTGCAGAGGTGAGTGAGCCCTGCCGAGGTGCTGGGAGCTGAGCAGGGCAGGTGGGAGCAGTGGGAGCTGCTGTGAGTTACTGTTCTGGTGGGCTGGGCAGGAGTTTGAGCGGCCAGAGTGCTTCTGACTGAGCCTGGGGAATGTGAAGCTCTGCCTAACTCCAGTTTAAGCATATCTGAATAGGCAGAGCTCTGAAACCTCCTGCAAGTTGTTATTTTTCGATCAGACTCCTGGCTGACTTGGTATCTTTGGGCTTTGCATCCTGGGAGTCTTCCCCAGGATGTTTAATTCCTCTCGGACTTCGGGTCAGGGCTTTGCAGAGTTCAGTGGCTACTTTTCCCTGTCTCATTTCTAAATTTTGTGTGCTTTTGTTCAAGAATGTTCTGTCTTAATCTGGAAAATCTCTTGCTACGGTCCCGTTTTCTTCCCTTCAGAAAGAATTGCAGAAATGTGTGATTTCTTTAGCATGGTGAGTTAGACGCTGTTGCTTTGCATTTCGCTTTGATACTCAGGTGCTGGAGGATAAAGTAACTCATCAGAAGGACATACACACACATATGCATATTCTAGCAGGACTCCACAGAGTTAGTAGTGCTGTTTGTTCTACTTGGCAGATGGGAGATGGGTACACACAGAGTGAAAATAGGTTTATTGGGGTCTTGCAAAAAGTCCAAGGCAGAGTAGGAACCTGAATGCAGGCTGCTTCTCGTTCCAGACGATTGCCTTCAGCTCAGGCCTTGCCTTCAGGGTCATTTCCACAAGGGATGCTGTTGGGTCAGTCTTTGAACTCAATTTTCTTTTACACTGAAGCTTCAGATTGACATCATGGCTGAATTTCGTATTCTTTGCATGGCACTAGCTCTGCGTTAGTTTAACATCCTCTTTCTGGGTATTGCTATATACTGTGTTTGACTTCTGGACCCAAGAGCTTCTTCCAGATGCCTTATGGCATCTTAAGAGTGCATTCCTACTGCTTTATCCCTGCTGTGACTTGTGGAAGATGTGTGCGAAGATGTCTTTAAGAGTTCTGGGAAGCTGCTGTGGGAGATGGCCATTTTTTTATAGGAGATTAGTCTTTGATCATGCATTTTCATTATCTCTTTTCATTTTGCTGGAAATACTATGGAGTTTGGTGGTTCCTGGTTGAACACGCACACTAAGCTGGTGTTTATTTGAGCACTGAGGGGTATTCCTGCCAGTGTACAGGTGGCTTTGTGAAACGGAACACTGGGAAATGGTGAGATTTGGTGTTTGCTGGCCTCGGAGCTGGCCAGATCCCAGGCTCCAAAGGTAGGTGAAGCTTCTTTTGGAGGAGATAGGGGAGCTGTCACCCTTGTCTCTTTCCCAGCACGGTGGAGGAAGGTAAATAGTGGCTCCTATAGCTGGCAGCTCTCTTTCAGATGCAGAAGTATGCGGGAGCCCACTCCTTCCCAGCTCATTTGTGAGCAGGGGCATCACCATGGTGGTCCAGGCCCTATGATCTCTCAAGCCAGTTTGAGGACAGCTCAGTGGAACGAGAGAGAGGCATGTATTGTCAGACGGATGTTTCTTCTTGGAGTCAGCATTTTTTTTCCCAGTGCTTTTTGAGGAAACTTTGAGCTTGGCAAGGGCCAGTGTGTATGGAAAGTATTAAAATCTGCAGCTGTTTCAGAAAGGAAAGACCCACATTAGAAATATATATAGCATTTTTAAAGCAAGCTTAGTGCCCTGGAAAGGATTTCTAAAATGAACTAAACCCTGTGGATGAGTAAGAGTATTTATTCTGTGCTCTGTAGTAGCCTGGCACTGTACATTTAGCACTGTGTTTGTGAACTGATATTCATCAGTGACCTGACCCTGTTACAAACCTGAGCTCCACTGAGACCTCTGGTATGTTAAAGCTGTGTAATTTTCCTGGCATCAAGATACAGAATAACCTGTCTTACAAGATTGTTGGACCATTTGTTTCTTGTGTTTTAGCTGTGTGTTTATCACATTGGGCTCTCTCAGAATGAAGCGGGTTCCTGGGAGCTGTTTCTTGGGGAGAAAAGTAGGTTTCTTGTGGTTCTGAGGCATGACTTAACACCGTTTGCAGTTCCTAGTCAATGCCCTCTGTTAGTAATTTGAGGCTGAACCCTCTGCTCTGAGTTTTGTCTTTCTAAGCTGCAGTTCTTGAGATTATTTTCATGCAGCTATTCCAGTGAAGGAATCAAATCTATTTGATGAAGTAGAATGAAGTGCATGTGGATGAGATACATACCCCTAAGTATGCGTAGTATGTGAGCAAGCATATGGGGCTGTGTATGCTGGTATGTCAACCTAGTTATAAAGCAGTTAAAGGGAAAAAAAAAGAGGCAGTGTGTGTAGACAGTTTTGGCACTGCAGCCCTGGGAAATGGCTGCCAGCCAGAGAGTGCTGAGGCTGGGCCAAGACTATCTGAAGAATACCAAATGCTGAAGTTGGATATAGCTCCCTCTTCACACTAGTTTCACTCTACCCTGTGGGCCTGCAGCTTGCCAGCTCTGTGCCAGGTAGATGCTGATAATTTTGCAAGGCAGAACTGGAGATAGGGACAGATATACTGTGGTGTGTATATATGTGTAATTAAATGCCTCTTAAATGAAAGGCACAATTACCCGCAACTGAAATCTGACCACAGCAAGTTTAACTGTTGCACTTCCTGAGTCCTTGTTAGACTTTGAAATTCTCATTCAGTCATGAGTTCTTTATCTTTTTTTGGTGTTAACACTGAAGATGAAGATAAAACTGCACCCAGTGTGGGTTGTGCACTGTATGGTTTGATCTGAAATTTGCTCACTTTTATTAGTGAATTTGTTAAGCACTTCCAGCAGAGGGCACTAAGATTATTGATCTCACATTCCAGTCTTTGGTACCGGTATGTAGTGGGAGAGCATAAAAGATGCCTGTCAGTAAAATATGTGCTTCACTCTTCTCCTCTCCTTCTTTTGTAGACTATCATAAAAGAGGGGATGCTGATGAAACAGACCAGCTCCTTCCAGCGCTGGAAGAGACGATATTTTAAGCTGAGAGGACGAACGCTCTACTATGCAAAAACTGCTAAGGTAAGGTCTTGACGAATCCCAGGGAAGAAAGTCAGTTGTGGGAGCTTTGGAGGCAGATGTGTGTCTGTGAGAAGGCAGCTCTCAATACGTGAAAGAGCAGTGCTGTTTAAGCACCTGTCTTCAGGTTTTGTAGTTACTAGAAGATCCCTGTGTCTTGCCTCATTCTTAGAAATCTTTGGGTTTTAAGTAAAGCATCATGTGGACATGTGATACTGATCTTCTGATCTCCCCCCTCCCTGGTACATTTTAGTAGGAAATGGGCTCTGAATCAATAGAAGCTGACAAAGAAAGGGAAAAATGTGAATGAAAAGAGTTCTTGACATAAATATGTCTCTTTTCACAAGAACAAAGCCTACTTTTTAAAAAAATTCTTTAATAAAGATAAAGTTGCCATGTTCACTGACTGAAAACAGGCAAGTGTGAGCTGCAGTTTATGGTGCTAGATATCCAAGTCCTTCATGTTGTTGGTGCTGGGTTTTTCCTTCAAATCGCATAAGATTGTGATGGAGTCTGCTAGGCAGACATACAAGCGTGTCCCTTTAAGTGTGCTGCTTCTACATTGGATTCAATAATTCATTGAGGTTTTGAATTTTTTCTTTCCAGTCCATTATTTTTGATGAGGTGGATCTGACAGATGCCAGTGTGGCAGAATCCAGCACTAAGAATGTCAACAACAGCTTCACGGTAGGCTTTTTTGCATTATTTTCCATTCTTGCATCTTTCCCCAATGTCTGTTCTCTTCTGCAGAGCTTAAAAACATCTGAACAATCTTTGCAGCATCTTTCACTAAAAAAAGCTGCTTGTTTTTCCTCCTGACATCATAATTTATCTCCATGCATGTGGGAAATACCATGGGTTACTACTTATAGTGCTAAAACTTTGCATTCAGGTATTTTCTTAACTATAAGCTAGGAGGATTTGGTACAATCCATTTATGCAGTGGGACAGAAAAATTTGTTCTGCTGAGGGAATTGGGGGTAATACTGATGTTTATGCTGGAGATCTTGCTAAATGGATTTAGTTTTCCCTTCAGGCCTTAAAATATGTAAACTGCTTTCTCTGACTTTATTTGTGTGTGGCAGTATGTGTGTTTATATATGCACACTATATATAGTGGCAAAGCAAAAGGAGGAGCAATAGTTGTAGAGAAATAACTGTGGAATTGGTTTAGAATACTTGTTGGATGTGAAATATGTTTGGAAATGTCATAGTGTCACTGCTTAATTTTCCCCAGGCTTTAGTAACTGGGAGAAAAAATGTATTGCTGAGGTGCAGGTGTTCCACAATCTCTATTTTGGAGGAAATGCCTGGTGTGCAGAAAAAAGCTTTTTAACAGCCATGCAGGGTGAGTGTCAAGCAGCAGCATGAGCTTTGGGACTGGCTAACTGCAGTAACCTCTGAAGAGCTCAGAAGGGAGCAAAGAGGAGGGTGTGGAGAAAGGAAGCAGCAGTGAAGGAGGGAGCAGTCCAGGTGGACGGAGGAGGCTGATACTGTAGGTTAATGACCTGCAGGTGGTGACCAAGGCTGACTCAAGGGGACTCAAGTGTGCCTTGAGTTACTGCTTTAAACATCTGTCAAAGGATATTTCTGTTACGTAGCTGTAGCTTTTTTGCTTTGCAGTACCTGTGCAGAGCAGCTATGGTGCCCACCCAATGGCCAAATGAAATCCCAGCACTTACTCAAAGTTTGAAAGCACTTTCTGCATCCGTCATTGGACAAATAGGAGACACATTTGGGTCTTATAGTGAGTATTAGTGTGTGTGCACAGAGAAAAGGATTTTGCAGTGATTTCAATAGGGTATTACATTTTCAAGTATTTGAAGTTATTTACCTTGAAATAAAGATTTTTTTTCTTGGGTCTTGCTTCAGTTGTCCTATATGCAAACAAAGACTGAATTTTCAGGTTACTTCTTTGCTTATTATTATAGCTGGGAGAGATCTAATCTCTGTCAGGCATACTGTGTAGGGACAGGAGGAAATGGTGTGTTTTCGCTCTGATTGCCCCATCTGAGTCCAACAATGAAGAGTTATTTCCATGATTATGGTATCAGGCTCTGCCTTCCTTAGGGTGTAGAAAGTATAGGATTACTTTGATGCTCAAGTAGCAGATAGAGTTTGCACTGTCTCCAGTTGATCACTATATAATGGGGCTCAGGTAGACTTTAATTGAAACATCTCTCCTCTTAATTTCTATCAACTTTTTCTGTCATGGCCTGCAGAGAGGTTTGACTGTGATTTGCCATAAGCTATAAAATTACTTAGAAAATCAGAAGGTTGCCTTGTCTTGCTGCTGTTTGGTCTGGCACATCACTGCCATCAGTGCTTTGGATTCCTTGCAGTCTTGCAATTTCCTCTTGGTTTTCTTTGAAAGCACTCTGTTTTCCCCTGTATCCCCCCAGCTTGGTTATTGAGTGTTCTCTGATGCTTTTAATGGTTTTTGTCTGTTTCGAATCAGTGGGACTTACTGAACTTTTATCCTAAACCAAAAACTTCCAACATTTAGTGTTGTATAGCAAAGAGAGTTATTCTGGAGTTTTAGGTGTTCTGGTTTTCTTTTTGTTTCTGTGTTTTCTTCAATGGAGACTAGTGGGTTTGGGTTTATGAGCAGTTGCTTTCTGAGGAAACTCATCCTCTGTCCAGGCATCAGTACTGCTTAATGTATAGATTCTGAAGGTCAGGTTGCATTAATGACACTTCTGAAGTACTAACAGAAGGGGTGGAAAGCAAACACTAGAAAAAACACTCCAGAGGAGCAGTGTGGATCCAGCACAAAGAGTTAATAAGGGTGACCAGTCAGAGGAGAAACTGATGAAAAGAGCAGTACATGGAGAGGCAGCACCATGAGAGAGGAAAGCCATAGCATGGAGCCAGCAAAGGTTATATCATATAAATAGAGAAATAAAGGTTAAAAATACAGCTGTCACTAAGCCTTTTACATAGTACATAAGTCTTGACAGCTGATTTGTCTGCTGTTAGCAGACAGGAGAGGAAGAAAAGCGAATATTATAACACAGACCTCTTTCTCTAAAAGGAAGAGTGTGTAATACAGATTCCACTGTTGTTTACTTGGTTGATCTTGCATAGGTTTCTTCAGTAAGTGTATCCTGTCTGGGGACAGTTTTCAGGACTGCTACCTAGAGTTACTGGATATGTGACTATAAAATGGGCTGGGAGTATGTGACTAGGGACATCTTTGAGTTTAGGATGTCATACAGCTCTGTTCCCTGAGAACTGTAAGGAGAAGCTTTATGTTTAGCTATTGTTCCTTTAATTCAGGTCAGGCAGAGTAGCTGCAGAGTTATTTAGCAGGAAGCCTCTGGGAACAGATCAGATAGGAGTCCCCTGCCAGGCTCTCTTCTTTCAGGAGGACTGTAGGTGTAATATTTGCTGCTTCTGTCACATCTCTGCCACTGGTGTCCTTCTAAGTCATCTATCTAGAAGGTAAATTATTTTGGGATGTCTGGGCTGTAAGTAGCTGGTTCTTCCCATGTATGGTCCCTTAATACCTGGTGTATAGATACCTCACCAGTGGATTTTCCCAGGGCTGCTGTCTTTCACAACACCTTAGAGGGGATCTGCTGGGGATTGTGAGTGTTGGAAGGGACCTCTGGAGATCATCCAGTCCAACCCCCTGCCAAGGCAGGATCATGTTGAGCATCCTACACAGGAACTTTCCCAGGCGGGTTTTGAATGACTCCACTCTGGAAAGCCCAGGGAGACTCCATGACTCCTGGACAGCCTGGTCTGTGCTCTGCCACCCTCAACATAAATAAGTTCTTCCTCATTTTGAGGTGATCTCCTTGTGGCGTAGTTTATGGCCATTGCGCCTCATCCTGTCGCTGAGCACCACTGAGAAGAGTCTGGCACCACCCTCTTGGCACTTGCCTTTGAGATATTATATGCATTTATGATAACCATGTTGTCCTGGTACTTTAGACCCATTTATTTCAAAGATAGTGATCAGCTTTTAGCCTGGATTCTTGCCGTTGATGTGTGCCTACATTTGTACACCTTAGGAAAGAGAGATTAGCAGTGTTGGATGGGTGAGGTCAAAGCCTGACCCTGACTTCTGAGCAGAGCTTTCCCAGCCACACCCTGTGATTTCTGAAAAGCGGACAATTTGGGATCACACTGAGTGCATTGGGTCTTCCCAAAGAGACTTCAGCTGTTTTCATGAGTAGTTTTTCTTGGACGGTTTTGCAGTAACTTGATTTGTGGATGGGCTCACCTAATGTGTTAGCCTGCAGTTGCTTTAGGAGCTTTAAAACAAAATGCATGATGAGGATGAATTCTGTGCTTTGAACCTACAATAGGTTCTGATCCAGATCATTCCAGGAAGCTTGGGTTTCGGAGATGCAAAGTGACTGCTTTACTTGTATTATGGACCTGAACTATCCAGCATTCTCATTCTAACCTGTGAAGCCTGTGAGGTTTGAGGGGGCACCAGTGGTTCTAATTGTTGCTCAGGCCAACACTTTGCCATCACAGCTATCCCCTCAAGAGTCTGTGAAAGGACCTTGGGTCATTTCCTTAGGCCCAGTTTTGTAAATATTTGTGTGTTGAACAAATTCTTACTCCTCAGGTTGTTGGTGTGTTGCCTGAAAATCTGCCCTTTTCTAGAAGGTGCCAGCTGAATTAAGCCTTCTGCCTTCAGTGCAATTGGCACAGCTGAGGGAGTGATCACTTCATAGACCCTTTCCTGCCTTGTGCAGGATTTGTGTAAAGCCAAAGAGGGGGAAAGCTCCTAAAATATCACCAAAAGCCTGAATAAAACACACCTGTCATCAAGAAGAGAGGGCCAAGGAAGGACATTCGGTCTTTCCAGGTACATATTTTGTGTTTCAATATGATTCTCATGTGTACCAGTTATTGGTAGCAAATGGTGATGTGGTGGTATGGACTTCTGCCCTCATAATTCACATAACATGAATTGCAACATTCACTTCCCATCCCATTTTATTTTGAGCTTTGAAATCCCGTAGGAGGAAGCTCCTGTCTGTGGAGGGACATGTGTAGTTTGATCTTTCTGATGCTGTAGTGGAAGTGAAGCTCCGTCAGGAGCTGTGCTGCTGACCCGTCCTCCCTAGTTAAAGGCTCTTCACTGGAAGAGGTGGAGCCTGAACTCCTGAGCTCCTCTAAACCCTTTTTTGTTGGGAAGTACCTCTCAGCTCAGCCGCAGACAGGAAACAGCATATTATTACAGTCAGCGCCTGCCTCTCCACTTCACTGCCGTCAGAAGGAAACTTATCCCAGCTCCTCCTTAAGCAGACAGCTAATCAGCTTGTGGCAAGTGGAATGTAGCTCAGGAAGACGGACCACAAGAGGAGACTAATCCTATTAATCGAATGTCAAGCAATCTGTTCAGGTTTCTTTTTTTTCTGAGGGAGTAGGCTGCTCTGGACACTAGATTAGAGGAAGATTGAACATGGAAGGTAAGAGCAGGAGTCCCAGATTTTCTGGCCTGAGCATTGAGAACCATGGCACCTGTGCCAGCATACCAGATCATCAGGAGCTCAGGTTCTTTGGAATAAGTTTGCTATGAGCTCTTAGTGTTCAGGTGTTGTTTCCTGTGTGGATTTATTTAGGTAAGTTCTGCAGCACAAGGGTAGAGGGAAATGTTTCTGCAGTGCTGTTGAAAATGCTGCACCCATCAGTTTAGAAAAACTGTTTATTAACTGATGATTCATCCTCATCAGTGGCACGGGGGAGAGGAAGTATTGAGATTAGAGTAATACCTCTCTTCCAGAGCACTTGTGTGTCTGGAGGCAATGCCGGTTGTGGTAGGTTGAGGAACACAGATTTCCTGGAGCTCCTGAATCAGAGCATGCTGTCATCTCTGAGAAGCAGTATGGATGTCCTTCTCCAGCTGTACAGAAGCCTGAGGTGTGCTACAATTTTTTGTTATTACAGTGTTGTTACTTAGTGACTTTATTCAGTGTCCGAAATACCAGTTTCTGTCTTGTGAAGCTTTATTGTGACTGACTGATCTCCTTCAGATTGTAGTTTTTTGCTGTATTGTCCTAGAGCTTGTTGATTCTGTGGAGAAATAGGATGAATCTTCCTTTTGGGGTAATTAACCTTTCCTAAAAACACAGGGCACAGCTTGAACTTTAACAGAAGATGAAAGTGCTGAGGGTGCTTCCTGATGGAGATGTTGTTGATGTCTGCAAATGCATTTCACAATGAAGTGAAAGTGCCTTTGCCTCTTCTGTGATTTTGTGTCAAGCTGAATTACTTGTATTAGTGATTTTAAGTGAGAAGATCAGTGCTTTTTAGTAGAGAATGCATTGAGAGTGCATACTCTCAAGAGTATGGTTTTGAAAGAGTGAATAGCACTGCTGGAGTTACATGTCAAACAGAAAGTCTTCTGCTTGTGTGTAGTGCAGGAGCTGTGTGCCTGTGAGGCACTGTTGAAACAAGAACCCAGATCAGAGGTTATTCGTGCTGGTTTGAAATAGAAGCTTCAAGAAAGAGCATGTGACTTAGTTTTATGAGGAGAATGAATATAAGAACTTCTGTTACAAGCTGTTTGCAGAAAGTCAGACTTGGACTTTGAGCTTGGTAGATAGAGATCAGGGAAATCTGCATGGTTTGACACTTGCACAAGTTCCCCAAACTGCCCTGTATGGCCTCAGCCCTTCAAAAAAAAAAATGGGCTTGAACAAAAAGGTGGGATTGAATGTATGCAGCAAGGGCTTCCCAGCGAGGGAGGGGATCTTCCTCCCCTGCTTCCTCAGCATGGGGGTGAGGAACCCAGAGGGAAAACAGCTTTCAGAAGTGGGCAGAAAGATTTGCTCTCTGGGGACATAGTTACACGGGGTAGTCATCAAGTGTCCTGGTTCCTCACCTTGCTCTTTTGCACACAGTCACGGATTGCCTTGTTAAGGTTTGAAGAAGGGAACAATTGGAAAAGAGGGTTTGTAAAAGGGATGGTTCTTTCCTCCTCCTTTTTAAACTCTCTTCTCTAAATTGGACAAAATTAGAGTGTGCATTGGAAAAGTCAGGCTTTGCTGGAGGTTGTTGTCTCTTCCACACCCATGTGTGTACACATTCAGGAATTGTACACTCTCTGCTAGTGCTCTTACCCTGTTTATATTGGCAGCTGTCAGAATTTCCTTTATAAGCAAGTGAACATGCGAGTAGAGCCATGAATTACCATGTCCAGAAGCACTCTGCTGTTTTTGCCTCCCTCCCTTCATTAAGTGCAGTCCAGTCCCCATTTCCTGTCAGAACCACTGCAGTTTCAAAATACTTTGCTAGTTTAGTAGTTTGAAATCCAGACTCAGTGCAGCCTTTTCTGCTTGAGAAAAGACCCTTTGGTAAACAGACCATTCTGAGTCACTGTTAGTCAGTGAAAATAGTCATTTAAAATCCTTTCATGTCAAAGATATTTAGGACTGTTAATCCAGCCTGCTGGTCATTAGGCTGCTTGCACAAAAGAAGGAAAAATGTGGAGAAAAAACATGGAAGCGAGGGTAAACATGGAAGAAGAGAGTCTGGAAGAAGTTGCTGTGGGTGGAGCGATCTGGCGGTTGCTACTGTACATTACAGAATGACCCCAAAATATGCTGGGAGTTTTTGAGAAAGTTGAGGCTACTGTAAGAGAAAGAGATCAGACTGAGCTTTATTTGTGTTACTGTTAGGATAGATAGAGAGCTGGAAAGTGAAGGTGACTGTTTGTGAAGAGCTTTTGTTTCCCTAGAGGGAAGTTTACTGCTTTGAAATCAGTGTCTGTTACTGCCCTTGTGCCTGAACACTAGCAGCCTTTGTTTGATGATCTCTTTGCTCTTTGTAATCTTCCTGCTGTGTTGGTGTTTTATCTACCTTCCTGGGCAAGCCGGAGGATTTTGGCATGTTCTCACCCTTCCAGGTGAGACACAGAAGCAGCACAACCTGTGGTAAACAGGTAATTTGAGAACATGATGGGTTTAGTTTTACATGGGAGCTGCTCTAGAGGGAAAAGACTTTTTACGCGCATCTCCCTACTTCTGGTGCCTCTGATAGTTTCACTGTTGCAGTGTGTGGAACAAGACTTGTCTTTGCCTGATGATCCAGTGTGGAAAGCCCCTGGGTTCATCAACCTGTTGAAAGCTGTTAATTTCCTTTTATGCTGTCTACCAGCCTCTTTTCAAAACAACTGAGGTTGGGGGTCTGTGAGGAACTATAACTAACAATAAGCTGTCAGTAACAGGTCACTTTCCTACCCTGGACGAGGTCTTTTATTGCTCAAGTCCTGTGATTTATTAGCTGCTAGCTTTGACGTGTATGAGGCCACTGAGACAGCAGCTCTACCACTGGGAAACACTTACCTGCCCCTGTTCTTCATGGATTTGCTTCTGTTTGAGTGACTAGGAAGGTTTCTCAGAAATATCCTTTACCTTTTCAAATGCACTGCCTTTTCTGAATAGGGTAGTTCTGTTTGGGAACTTTGGAAAACAGACGAAGGGATGAGTGTGTCAATCTGCTGCATGAAGTAGAGGGTGGGTGGATAAGGGAGCTGTGATAACATACTCTGGCACTTGGAATGCCCATTTGGTGCTGCTCCATCCATGTAGATCTCTAGTGATTAATATGCATGAATTACCAGGATTGTCTGCTGACAGTGGCAAAGACCATGCATGTTTCTAGGTTTTGACTTCTGTTAAGTGGTTATAAAGTTGCAAAATCCTCTCATTCTCTGTACTCCTCTTACCAATTGCCAAGAACAGGAATGTGCCTTGTTTAGGAACAGAGTTTCCAGAAGCATGTAGGAATGTGACCCTGGTATGAGAGATGATAATTTTCCCAGGGAATGCTCTGTCTGGTCTGCTTTCCTGCTGCAGCACTGAGGAAGATAGAAACTGGGAGAAAGGACAGATGGAGGGTCAGCATGAATTGAACTTGATCTGTGGGTACAGCAAAGCGGCAGTAAGTGCCAGTGCTCAGAGATGTGCTTGTAATATGTAGCCCCATGGTAGATGAGGTACATATTGCAATACGAATGAACCTAATAATGTAAAAATGGTCCTAAAGAGACCACACCATATGCTGTACTTATTTTTCTATAGAAATGAGCATGATCAGTTTCTTGGTGAAGTAAAA
>JBCJKH010060393.1:19009-37557 GCA_039877255.1 Loriculus beryllinus | reverse complement strand
CAGGAGTTTATTCTTTTTCAGCTCTGGCATAGCAGACATGCCTGGCTGCTCACAGCTCGTACTTCTAGCATGAATAAGGTTACACCCACACTGTGTTAAAGGATGCAGGGGTGTATGACTATGCAAATCATGTCAGATTTAACAGGGTGATAACTAAGCTTTGTACAAGCAGCTGGCAAAAGTGACAAGGCAAGAATTAATAGCTAGCTCATCTTACTCAGGATGCTTAGAACAGGTAGTTTTGGCAGTGCTGACAGGGGTAGCGTGTACCCATGCTTGCTTCTGGAGCCAGATATGGTCACTCAGGAAAGCTTTTGCACAGGCTGCCACATTACACATTCTGAGACAGGATTAATACATTCTTCTCTTCCTCTCTAGTGTGCAAGTTTAAAGCCCACAAGCGGTGTGCTGTGCGGGCAACCAATAATTGCAAGTGGACAACTCTGGCCTCTATTGGGAAGGATATCATTGAGGATGAAGATGGGGTAGGTGTTAGTCTTAACTCTTTCAGCCTTACCTTGATGTGGAAGCACAGCGTCTACAGCTTTCTTGACTGTACACTGAGGTTAAGTGATTGGAGGTATGGCAGCCTGATTCAGTTTTTGGCAAAAGGAAGATGAATGAGTGGTTGGAACAGTACCTTAGCATATGGGATGTCTGATGCCAGTAGGTGTTTCTTGGGTACTCAGGAGCGAGTCACCTGGTCTTTTTCTGCTTGTGCATGATGTGAAATGGCAAAAGAGATCCTCAGGTGTTTCCTAGAAACTGTCTTTGCTGCCCTTAAGCAGTGCATGTAAAGACTTGCTTCTATGTCTCAGTGCCTCAGGGCATCCCGTGCCCTTGAGTTGGACTCTGCAAAGTCCATATTACTTCTGTCCCTCTGTACCATTTGCAGATCTCAATGCCACATCAGTGGCTGGAAGGAAACCTGCCTGTGAGTGCCAAATGCACTGTGTGTGATAAAACTTGTGGCAGTGTCCTACGACTGCAAGACTGGCGCTGCCTTTGGTGCAAAGCCATGGTGAGTTGAATAAAAATGATCATTTGAATAAAAGGATAGTCTTTGATCAGCTCTGTGGTGTGTTTTTTTTAATGACATTTACTTAGAAAGGAATCTCTAACTGTGCTATCAGTATTTGCCATGAAAGACTTTACTGTTCTTTCTCCAGATGATAAAACAGCCTGCAAGAGAGAAAGAAATCTAAGTTTGTGCTGAAAAGTATCACTGTGTTGCATAAAAAGTATCTGGCTTCTCTGCAACCTCCTTTTCTTTTGATAGTGAGCTTTCATAGAGAATCTAATTACGGTAGTTATGAATCAATGCCTTAGGCATGGGAGATGTTGGAGCCATTATTTGTCACTTCTGCAAGTTGAAAAGGTAGAAAAAAACAGGGCAATAAAGAATACTAAGCTATTTTAATAATAGCAGTTTCCCTTCCCATTACAATAGGTTTCTCCTGCCTAATCACTGCAGTGATGCAGATCTTGCTATGTTTCCAGTTGTCTATAATACTAGTAAGAGAAGTATCACAAATATGCTTTTATAATGCAAATCCTCTACTTTGCAGTCTTTGTGTACCAGAAATGATTGAAGTGCCCTACTCTGCTTTGTATTCCGTTTTTTATTTGATGGCTTGATTCATCTCTTCTTCTGGTATATCCGTCATGTCTTCCTGTTTTGTTTTTGAATTCTGGTTTGCTTGAATCCCTAGGTTTTTCTTTTGTGCTATTTCTCACCTTTCAACTGAGGCTCGGATTTTGAAAGCAGAATGCCTGAAAGGTCTTAAATCCACAGAATCTGTTACCTGGTCCTCTCAGCTCTCAAAGTGCTAGTCTCATAAGTTGAAATGGCAGAAACAGTACATATTAATGGAAGGAGGAGAGTTGGTAGAAGACTGATTAGATAATTCTTTATTGACTGACATTTCCTTGGCTTCACTCCTTCCTTTTTTTCTCTTTCTTTACAACCTCTTGTTGTGTGGCTTTATGAGTTATACCACAGCACCCCAAAGGGTCTGAATGTTTTGTTTTAATTTTTTAACTTCTTGTGCATTTTCAGGTACATACAGCATGTAAAGAGTTGTTGCCAAACAAGTGCCCTCTTGGGCTGTGCAAAGTATCTGTCATTCCTCCTACTGCTCTTAACAGCATTGATTCAGATGGTAAGTGGTGTTAGGAAATAGTGCCTTTCTCTTCCTGTCAGTCACAGACTCTTCAGCTAACAGTATTAATAGCAGATTCTCTCAACTGAAAATTCTGTTTTGGTGTTGCTGAGATTCCAAACTGGAAGACATTGCTGAAGTATGGCACTGAACTGTTTGCTTTTGGTTTTATTTGCTTTATTACCCTGTAACATTAGTATTTGCTGAAATGCAGCTGTTAAAATTTATTGAGAATAGCTATATTGCAGAAGCAGCTCAGGAACGTTGGAAAAGCTGAAAATTTTGGCATATTGCTAGGAGATAAGCATAACATTTGGCAGCATGAGGTGTGGTTTGTGCTGGATTCAGGGCTCTGCACATTTGGCATCTACCCAGTGAGTGCCATAAGCACAAGAAAAGTATTAGCTTCTTCATAGCTGTGATGGGGTCTGGGGTCTTGTTTTCTCTCTTCATCTCTATGGGCAGCTTTACATCTCTTGGTCTTTCCTCCCTCTCCCTTCCCTTTTTTCCTCCCCCCAACAGGTTTCTGGAAAGCTACTTGTCCCCCTTCTTGCACAAGCCCTTTGTTAGTATTTGTCAACTCAAAAAGTGGAGACAACCAAGGTGTAAAATTTCTACGAAGATTCAAACAGCTACTGAATCCAGCCCAAGTCTTTGACCTCATGAATGGTGGACCTCACCTTGGGTAAGCTGTTACTGTATGGAAGTACCCATTCCTTGTAAACACCAGAAAAATACGATTGTAAACTCATACACAGAGATATCAAGGAACCTATTTCTCAGAGAAGACCGAACACATGAAGTTTGGAGGGGTTTTCCCCTCTCTCTGTTTAGTGTTATTGGTTGGCTAAATCCAAAAATGTTGTTGAAAAAGGTTATTATTTCCATCCATCAGTAACAGCAGGACAGCTTGAGGAGGTTTGGGGGAATTCCAGAAACACTCCCCTGGAAGAAGACCAACCATGGAAAGATTGAATCCAGAGGAAAACTTGTCAGCAGACAGACTTGTAACAGGCATCTTGATGTTAATGAGAGATAACTTCACTTAAATCGGGTGAACAGATGTCATAGGTAGCAAATGATTATTGTAAAAATGAGATTTATCCAGAGGTAACTTACCTGGGAAGCCTGGGAAGTATGTGGTGATGATATTGGAGAAACATCACTTCTGAGTGCTTTTGGTAAAGTTGATTCTGCCTTGGGATACAGATGACATTTCAGTCTTATTTGCAGTTTACACTAGAATATCTATGGATTAAAAAAAAAGTGAGCACTGTGGAATAAATTCCTTGAAGGTATTTCTACAACTCAGTTTAAAAAAGACTAAAAGTTTGCTCTCTAGTTTGCCCCCTTCCAAATATTTCTCTGTTGCTTCATATTTGAGTAAATTTTATCATGAGCAGGTGCTTCTTGTAATAAGGGCCAACACAAGGTGAATTTCCTTCAGATTTGTCTAAATGTGGCTCAGAGCCTGTGGCTGAGACATGTAGGTGCAGGGTGTTAAATCTAGGAATGTCCACTCCTGGTTGAGTGACCATTAGGTTCTGCTCTTCTCAGAACTGTTGTGGTTTCTTGCCATACTGCATTGCAAAACACCGGCCTTTAAAACCACAACATACTGTCCAGGGGATGCGTTTGACTGATAAATAATTTACAGGAACCTTTTAAATACTCTTTTTCTTCTCCCCAGTTGGGCTCACTGTAGTGAGGAATTGTGATTTTAAGCAGAAGAGAAGGCAAGAGAGGGAATCAATAATTTTCTCAAGCTGTGGTGCACACTTCTAAAGTAGCTGCTCTTGGATGCTTTCTTAAAAAGGAAGTGATGGTACAGGGTAAAGGCTGCTGCGTGATGATTTAAATAATCTCAGCTGTTGCCAGTCAAACTATACCATAAGATGTCATCCTGACAGCCATTTTTTTATGTGTCATCAGTGCCTAAAGAAATAAGGATTTCCATGCACTATAGCAAATCCTATTTACGCGGTAATAAATCTGCAAAACTAAAATAAAAGCAGGCAGTAGTTCTGGAACATATTAACATATCCAGTAAGAAGCACAGTTTCAAACAGCTTAAGAGGAGGTTGTTTTTAATATTCTGGGAAGGGTGAATGGAGAAATTCACACTTGTCTTGCTGGTGAGTTATTTGCCTGCCTGTGGGACAGACAAGGCACTGGAGCATTGACTTATGTTGCTTTCCCAGAAGAGGGACTAAAGCTTGTGAGACTTTGCAGCCTCTTCAGTTGTTTGCTTATTGAATGACTGCATAAAGTTCCCACTCTTCAAACTTTGCTTTAACTTGTGTGGCCTTAAGTGCAAAGGCAGTGACATCAGAGCACTCCAAACAGTGACAAATAACTAGTGTTAGGCTGAACACAGCAAATCTGCAGAAAAGAATTAATTCTGTGGATAATCAGCTATCACATGCTTGTTTCCTCTTCTGTTCAGACAAAAGTGCCTTGCTTTAGTAGAAGAGTGTGTCTGGGACATATTTCTTTAGTGAATAGCCATTGTAAATCCTTCACTGTATTTATAATTCTTTATTTATAATAATTTTAACTAATCTGTAATCTGACAGTGGCCCATATTCATTGCGAAATCAGAGCCTACTTTAAGCAGATCTGCTATATTTATTACCTAGATTGGAATTGTTTATCATTTCTTTCTGTAACAGCAATTGTTCTTCCCTCTTGCTTTTTTCTTTCCCTTCTCCATAGTTTGCGCTTATTCCAGAAATTTGACACTTTCCGGATTCTAGTTTGCGGTGGGGACGGAAGTGTTGGCTGGGTTCTCTCCGAAATCGATAGCCTCAATCTTCACAAGCAGGTACCTGCCCAAAGAGCTTGGTTGGATGAAGGATTGTGAAGTAGTTTCAACAGCATAGGTTGAAGAGAACTTTCTTTGATTGTACAGATGTAGTTTGCCCCAGGACTGAAGGGGCTGAAAGCTCACCACAGCAGTGCTCTTGCAGTAGTTCCCTGCAAGAGGTAGTGCTGGACTACTTCATTATTCCTATCTCCAGTGCTCCTCCACAACTCCCTCTTCCTATTCCATGATCCAGCTTTTGGAGTTGCTCTGGATTACTCCTCCTCCATTGCCAGCAGAGACTTACATCTGGAGAGGGCTGCAGTTAGTAAACTGGGAGTTCCACAAGATACTCCTCACCTGTTCCCTTTAATTGTCTGGTGTAGTTTCTGAGTCTTAGGACAGACAGAAGCTTCATTGGAGCAGAGGTATCATACAATGTTTAGTTAGTTTCCATTTTGTCTTGGAGACGTCTATGCTGATCTTACAGAAGAAGCAATAACACCACCTGGTGGTTAACTAATACGTCTGCAGAAGGGGTTACTTTTAGCAAGGCGCTCCTGGAGATGGTAGCTGTAATACACTTCTCTCTCAACTAACAACTTCAGTAGAGGAAATTTTTCCTTACTTGCCTGCTCTTCTGGCTGTTTTTCCCACCCAGTTACTTTCTCCTCACCTGGGACTAGCTGTTTCTCAATGACTGGTTTGTGTAAAGAATCAGTCATGTTACTTGTGGCTGTCTGTGGCTTGTGTGTTCCCATTTGAATATCAGTTTTTCTTTCCTTTTCTCTAATGCAGTGCCAGCTGGGAGTGCTGCCCTTGGGAACAGGGAATGACCTTGCTCGTGTGTTAGGCTGGGGGTCTGCCTGTGATGATGATACGCAGCTCCCACAGATCCTGGAGAAGCTGGAGAGGGCCAGTACCAAAATGCTGGACAGGTGGGTAACCATCACTAATGCCCTTAAGAGTGGTGTGAAAATACCCTTCCAGGATAACTGGGCAGTTCTTCATTTTGCCCGCCTGCTGGACTTCTTATTAATGCCAGTTAATGGTTCTTCTTCTCTGTCCCCCTCTAGCAACAAGAGGTAGTCTGGTTTTCTGTGTCAGTGCTGCAGAATAGTAATGAGTAAAGTTGTCTGATGTCTAGTGTCTTCTTTCGAGTTCCAGAGTTCTCATCAATTGATTCTGTTAGCCTTACAGTCATGGTTTCTTTAAGCTATTTTTTTGTGATAAATTTGAACCAATTTGTCTTGGGTTTGGCCTAGAGATGAAAGCTGGATACAGTAATTAACATATTCACCCCTAGTATTAGTATCGCTTATCTATATTTCTACATTTAAAAATGCTTCTTGTCATTAGAGTTGCATCTTGGCATTTATTATGTTGTAATGCCTATATTTCTGTGAGAGAGGGAGGAGGTATAGAAAAGTTCCTTGTGCTGTAGGAGACTTGTTCATAGTGTTATCCTGCCCTTTTCCCCCAGTTCAGCCTCTCTGCAGTTCCATTGCATCTCTGTGGCTTCCTTACATCAGTCGTGCCCTAGCCAAAGTGCAGTTTGTTGTGCTTTATGGTTTGTTGTGGTTTGTTACAGTTTGTTGTGCTTTATTGTGCTTTGGATAAAGGAGGAAATCATCTGTCTTGTACTGACAAGTATGATGTCTCCTTTTCACTAGGTGGAGCATCATGGTTTATGAAACCAAACTCCCCCGCCAGGCCTCCACTTCTACAGTCACTGAAGATTTCAGTGAGGATTCTGAGGTATGTCACGAGATATAGAGAGTAGTTGACTCTGAGCAACAGCCTCAGAACAGAAAAGACAGGGGCAATATTGAGCTCAAATGGAGCAGGCCTGAGCCATGACTTGGGTGTAGCAGGAGCTACAAAGATCTGGGAGCTTTAAGTTAACGAAATATTACAGAGAGGGATGGAGGCTGGGTCTGCAGAGTCAACAACCATAATGAGGAATGAGAAGAAGATGCTTTAGAAGAGGACAGAGAGGAAACAATTGACCTTTTTTTGCTGTCATGACGTGAAGTTGTTGAAATTCTGGAAAGCTGCGTAGCAGCCGTAAAAAATAGTTTTAGATCCACAGTTGATAAGAGACTTTAAGAACTATGCTGATGATGATTTCTAGGTTCAGAATTAGTTTCTTCATCAGATTCAGGACTTAGACCGGAGCAGCAGAACTTCTCCAGGGCTAAAGAACCTGTAGAAGGATGGGTACTCTCTGGGGAGCCTGGATTACACAGCATATGTTGCAATGTTGGGTGGCTTTTTTCCTGCCTGCCACCAGGTGCAGAAGATTCTCTTCTATGAAGATTCTGTGGCTGCTCATTTGTCCAAAATTTTGACGTCTGACCAACACTCAGTTGTCATCTCCTCAGCCAAGTGAGTACTTAGAGGACAACTGCTGTAAGTGAAAGTTGCACTCTGAAAATCATCAGACAATCCTTGTGTGACTTGCTTTTCCCTGCCTTCTTTGTCTAGGGTGCTTTGTGAGACAGTGAAGGATTTTGTGGCTCGAGTCGGGAAAGCCTATGAGAAGGCAACAGAGAGCTCAGAGGAATCGGAGGTCATGGCCAGGAAGGTAAGCTTGGAAAAATTGTTTTCTTCTTCTGTAGTGGAAAACTGCTGTTTTCAGAGAACCACGATAGCAGCAGTTCAGCAAGCACTAAAAGAATGAGTTATCCAGTCTACTGTTAGTTATATGCAAATGTTGTTGTTCTCCTTGTAGTGCTCTGTCTTGAAAGAGAAGCTGGACTCATTGCTGAAGACATTGAATGATGAATCTCAAGCATCTTCATCCCTCCCAAACCCTCCTCCCACCATTGCAGAGGAAACCGAAGACGGTGATGGATCAGGCAGTGCTTGTGATTCTTCTAGTGACCGGTCAGTGGGCTCGTCATGTACTGCACGGCCCCAGATATTTCGTCCCCGGGAGCAGCTCATGTTGAGAGCCAACAGCTTGAAAAAAGCAATTCGTCAGATAATAGAGCATGCAGAAAAAGGTAACCTGTTAGGAGTCCTGCTTGTGACTTACTACAGGCTTTTGAAAAGTATACATTTCCTTTACTCCGTAGTGGAGTTATGTTCTTAATTAAAGACAGGTTTCCTGAGCTACAGAAGCTATTCAGAAAGACTGGTTATTTGATTTCGGTATCATCTCTGCCAAGCCCACCTGTTTGAAACATTGCTTGGTAAATGAGCCCAAAGTTCAAGATACCTTGTTCCCCATTGGGCTGGTTTAGGAAGTTACTGCCCTCCCACACTCTGTTCATTTGCATTTCCTGCCTGTCCCCACCCATACCACAACTGTGTCAGCACAACTGTTTGTGTGGCCTTGCTCTAAAACAGATCTGAAAATACTTAGAAAGAAAGTATTTTAAGTATTTTAACATGGATTGTTTCAGAAATCTTTTTGTATTAGAGCCCAGCAAAATGGTGCGGTGGTACAGTGGTACAACTGCAGGAACGGGCAGGAACTTCTTAAACTAGCATCGTAACTGGGAAAATGTTTTAATACTGCACCTTGAGGCAAATCAGTTCTGTTCCAATGTTAACTTCCTAGGCAGGTGACCCTTTTCTCCACATCTTGACCCTTATCTCTCTCCAGCCCACTCATACACATAACTCAGAGTTCCATTTCCTTTGAAAGGCGTCAGTCTCCCAGATGTTAGTCATAAACTCGGTGGTTTAACTTAGACCAAAGGAAGTACTTAACAGTTTATACTGTAGATAAAAGCATTGAAGTTGCAGATGTGACGTCCATGCACACCTAAGTATGCATTATAAGCAGCTGTGTAGTAAGTTACACAGAATTGCAATATTGCTTGGATTTCCAACACTGCAGTATTGCATACAACCTATCCTGAGGTGAAGTTATATGAGATGATGGGAGTGGACAGCCTGCTTCTGATGAAGTAGAGGTCTTCACGTCACTGCAGTCTCAGTTTGCTGCTGCTTACCTAATGCCAATTTGATGTTCTTTTTGAGCTCAACCAATTTGCTTAATCCAGCAAGAAGAGTTGCTATTTCTGCTGGGCTTGGATTACATTGTGTATAGCTTTGATGAACTCCAGAGTCAGCACAAGGGAGGGGAAGAGACTGGAAGAAGCCGGGCTTGTCTCCCTGCAGACGCAGTGAGCTATCAGATCAGCTCAGGGCTGTAGCTGGTGAGGGGTTGCTGGAGAGGAAAGCAGGTTGATTGCATGCAAAGGAAGTTTGATTTCTTTAGGCAACATACTGGCATTTAATTCTTACCAGCTCTTAGGCAAACTCCAGTTACATTTCAAATGTATTTGTTCAACTTCTCCAAACTGTTTTTCTCCTTCCAAAGTATGTAATTAATTTCTTTCCTTTGTATTGCTTTCTACCAACTGCTATTATCTTTCTCCTGACTGTGTGTGTCTAATTGCTCTTTTCAAGTGGCTTATCCTATTGCCCCAGTACAGATTAAGCAAACAGAAAAATCATTAATCATTTAATATCCATCTGGTTAGAACTTCTGGCAACATTTAAATGTGGGTAAATAGAAGCCTGTCACCTGTAGCACAGTTTACATCTCAGGAAGCCTGACTACCTGTAGCATCAAAGGTGGACACTTCTATTTAGAACCTCACTGCTAAAGAGACCAGCAAAGAAAACAGGAGGCTAAGCCAGCCCCATTCCGAAAGCTTTCCAGAGCAGAGCTTAGTTGAGGCAAATGATATAAGAAAGCTTTTTGTTATTTCTATTCTTTCCTTTAAGGAATCGAGGCCTTTAGAGTTCCATCTTATTGTTATTTACATCAGTGGGAGATGTTCCTTGCTAGAAGAGCTGTGAGGCACTCACTTTCTCTCTCCTTACAGCTGTAGATGAGCAGAATGCCCAGACCCAGGAGCAAGAAGGCTTCCTCCTTAGCCTCTCAGCCTCTGAAGAGGGCAAGGAGCTGAGGAATGAGGATAAGATCTCCTTGCAGTCATCACACAGCAGCAGCTATGGAGTGTCCAAAGGGAGAAGCCAGCGGAAAGGTACTGCTCTGAGGCTGCCACCATGCGGATCTTGCCTGTGAACTGCGGCTCTGTTAGTTGTAAAAAGTGAGGGAGGTGTTACGTGTATTACCTTCCAAGTATTTGCCCTTCATGATTGCCCTTCATGTAGGCCTTGCACATTTCTAGGCTCTAGCCTGCGCATAATACACCCCACTTTTCACTACATCTCTGATGGCTGGTCTGTGAATTTAGCACATGGAGCCTAGGATTCAGAAATTTTCTTGCACCTTAGCCAGTAATCTGGGTTCTCTTGGCTTTCAGTGCTTGGACAGGATTGGTCTTGAGCATTTTTCATGTCATTTACTTGATGACATTTCCCTTTAAGCCTCTGACATCATTTGCAGATGACAAGAGACCAGAAGCCAATTTGCTTTAATAACTGTATTATGTGAGTAACTTATTAGAGCTCCCTGATCACTGCAGATTTATTTGGAACTTATCTGAGTATTGATTGGAAGCTAAATACTATGTCTGTTGTACTGCTGGCACCAGCTTTTTCTCATCTCTGTTTCTAATATTTGAATGTGGCATTTTGATACTGTTATCTGTGAGCTATTCTGGCTGCACATGTGCCACATCTCTGTCTCCTAATGACTGATTCTGTCAGCTTTTTGTGTTATGGTGGCTGCTGCAGTGTTTTGCTGTTGTATGCTTCCTAACCCAGCCTTGCCGCTTGGGCTGTGCTGCTATGTGCTGGTCTGAATCGCAGTGTTATGTTTGTCTATAGCCATGTTTGTGTTGTGTTTTACAGCATCCAAGTCTCCTTGTGAAAGACTAATAAACAAAGGAAGTTTGTCACTGGGCAGCTCTGCATCTCTTCCTCCCCAAACAGGAAACCGAGACAACTTGCCAATGCTCAACACAAAAATTCTCTACCCCAGTAAGTGTGACACCCACCACTTCCCACTGAGGCAGCCAACTGGGGTATGGGTGACAGCAGCACAGGCTGCACATGAAAGCATGAAATTGACCTGCCTGATGTCCTTTTGTGCACAGTCAGATTAAAGAGAACTTCATTGCTGGATAACTTTCCACTAGGGCTGAAAAGTGGAGACTTGGAGCTGTAGCTCTTTCCAGTTTGTAGCTGAGACCTAGACATAGATGTGCAGTGGCAGAATTTAGATGCCAGTTACAAGGAGGGTACTGAGCTCAAAGTAACCTTGAGAGCACTTGTACAATGCTGCTGAGAAGTGTCTGAAGAGTGGCAGCCACAGACTGAGAGGAGCAGTCCCTTCATGTGAAGGCTGAAGTCACTGGAGGTGCACAGACCCAGCAGAATTCAAACCTCCCACGTCTTGTTCAGCACCTTCTCCCCATCACTGGTCCTGTCCTTCTGCTTCTTCTCCCAGATTAGTTGTTCAAATTGTTTCTTATGGAGGAAGGTTGTTTCCTTTCTCTTTAACAAATCTACTGTTTCTATGTCGCCAGCTAATTGTTTAAGAAATGGGAGGCAGTAATTCTTGAGCAACTTGGAGAATAACTTGAGTCCTACTCTGTCTCTCCTCATTGAAGCAAGGATGTTGCGTGTGTTACCCTGGAACAAAAAAACTGATGCAGTGAATACACTCCTATTTCCCATTTCCATGTGTCTGTTACAACTGTGCTGCTGGCCTTAGGTGGTATCTTGTCAGTCAAAACCCCTGCAATTGGCCTCAGAAATCCTGCTCTTTGTTGAAAGAGCTAAGCCTTCTGTAGTGGAAGAAAACGCTATTGCTATTTGCTTTCCACAGTGGACAACAAGAGTTAATATGTTCTGCTCTGTTGCCTTGTCTCTGAGATTGAAGTTACCTGTTTTCTGCTTATTATTAGTCATGCTCTTCCCTATGGTCAATATTCCTACAGATATCCGTGCTGGTATGTCTGGTTCTTTGCCTGGGAGCTCTGTCATCAGCCGGTTATTGATCCATGCTGATCCCTTTAACTCTGAGCCTGAAAACCTGTGAGTATGGTCAGGAGGCTGGAGGGAAAGAGTGGGTATTTCTAAATGGACCTCAGCAGAGCAGCAGATTAGTTTATAGAGCTAAATAATGAGCTGCAGCAGCCCAAAGTTATGTGAATGAAATCATATACTGAGTGCCAGTGAGGGCCAGTACATGCAGTTATGTACGTGTGGTTATGCGTTATGCAATTTTAGGGTTTAGGTGAGAATGAGATCTAGATCAGCCTTCTCCCTAGTCTCAGAGATGAGTCTGGCTTCTAGTTAGTAAACAGGAACCTGTGGGGAAATCACTACCTTTACAGCACGAAGGCCCAAGAAAGGTCATGGGCACGCAGTTACAGGGGAGGCAGGTGGGAAATACCATGTGAAAACTTTCTGAGGCTCTTTCTGCTACACTGTTTACCAGTAAAACCCCAGTAATACAGTGACTTTTACATTTTTTTACATGGGGTTCAGTGCCCCTGAGACAAATGGCTGACACGTTTGAGCTCATTTGTCAGGCTTTCTGTAGGTAACACCTTATATATAGATATGTGTGTGTGTGTGTATAGGCGCAGTTACCATTGCTAATGTTTCATGGCACCTTTTGCACAATGCAATGATCAGCTCTTTGTAAACGAAGTGTAGGCTTCTGAGTTTCTGTGGCAAGGGGAGAATTCCTGTGCAAATCCTGGCTGTGGAGTCTTGCAGATAGAGGCTGCAGGCCAGGGACCTCTGCTCATCAGTAGCTACTTCTATGGTATTCCTTGTGGGTTTTAGGCATTTCTCAGCAGTGCTTATCAGAGCATGTTGGCATACAGTGTTCTTCACCTTTTTATGCAAAATAATTATGAGGTTGCTAGAGGAGACATGTGAGCTGTATACCAATGCTATGTAGACTTGCAAATGGGAGCTTTTGTTCTTTTGTTTGGCAGTGAATGTTACACAGAGAAATGTGTCATGAATAATTATTTTGGAATTGGTCTGGATGCGAAGATTTCTTTGGACTTCAACAACAAACGTGATGAACACCCAGAGAAATGCAGGTGGGTTTGGCTTTGGCTGACCTTTGGGCACTGCCAAAAGTGACTGAAACCACTTTATGTGCGATTTTGAAGCAGATTGTGTACAAGTGTTCTCAATTAGCTATATTGTCATTCTTGTCTGCATAATCCTCCTTTAAGGCTTAAAATTATGAGGGAGGAGATGAGTTACTGATTTATTAATGATTCATTATGCTGTTGTGGCTAGTATAAGATCTTTGAGTAGCTACATTGGTGCGGATATAATGCATTGATTTCACAGATTTTACTACTGGGCTTGCTGTTTAGCTGTGAAGGAAGCACATCTCAGCTCGTAACTGCTGTGGAGGCTGATTTTGGCTTGATCCTAACTTAATATAAACCACAGATTTTGGCCTTTTGAATACCTGGGGTGCTTTATATGTGATTGGTACATTTGCTATACTTGAGCTGGTACAGCAAAATGCTGTTGATGTCTTGGTATATGAGATAATTAACATGTTCTGTACCAAGGGAATCTGTGTATCTTTCTGATAGCATGTGTTACTCATTTATCCTCAGTTCCTATCTGTCATTAATTTAAAGGGGAGTAGTTTCCTAGCACATGCAGTGACCATGTTGAGTGCTTGACCCTTTTGGAAGCAAAGCACCTTTGTGTTTTAGGACATAGGAAATAGCATTTCTTTATGTTTTATTTTTCCTTCTAAGTGAAAAGGTAAATGCCTGTGCTAACTTTTCCTCCTTTAATTTGTCCCCTTAGAAGTCGTACTAAAAACATGATGTGGTACGGAGTACTGGGGACCAAGGAGCTGCTACACAGAACATATAAAAACCTGGAGCAGAAGGTCTTGCTGGAGGTGAGGAATTAGCATTCTGTTTTGTTCCTAAAACTGGGGTGCCCTTCAAACTCCTGGACTTTGGTGTAGTGATTCTGTTTGCTGACATTAGGGTATTTCTTCCTTGCGTGCCTGACACAATGTACTTGCTGTATCTCGCCTTGAGCTGGCTAAAAGTAGCTTCTTCTGATTCTGCAAGATAACTTGTATTCTCAGCCCATAAAGTGTCATTCTGCTGGAAAGTATTAGCTGTCCCCCGCTCAGTATTCAGCATAGGTAAGATTGTTAATTGTGGTATCTCATGTGAATACATCATTTTAGATAGTAGGTGCAGTGTAAAGCTCTCAATGTAATGTGCATCAAACTAGAAAAGAAGTAGTCTTGTATAGGCCATGTACAGCATAAACAGGTAGCTTGTGGAAGAGACCCTCATCACAGCAGACTGCATAGGTGTTTCAGGATTTTTATTCCCCTTTCTTGAGGAATAAACCAAGAGGCTTCGCCAAGCGTCTTGTATGTGCCCTATTCCTGTTTGGGGAAAAGAAGCAACAGCATCTCTAAAATCCATGTCTGACGAAAGAGATGTGATTCTTGAGACATGGGTGGATACATTTTACCCTGCTAAAGCAAGAATAAGCTGGAGAAAATTGGAGTAATTTATTACTAAGCTGTGCAGGCTGTTTTCTGTTCTTGGAGCATGTGCTCTGGCAGGAGGGGCTCTGTCCTGCTGTGTTGAGGGTAATGTTGCCTTCTTTTCTGTGCAGTGTGATGGGAGGCCAATCCCTTTGCCCAGTCTCCAGGGAATTGCTGTACTCAACATTCCCAGCTATGCAGGAGGCACCAACTTCTGGGGGGGAACCAAGGAAGATGATGTGAGTATTCTCTAAGGCAGTATAGGAAATGCTTCTACTTACTGTTGCTTTTGAAGGGACAGCCCCTGAGAGTAGTGCTTGGAAGAAGGGGGCAAGGGGCCTGTGTGCACGTACTTCCTATGTGAAATGAGTAAGATACTGAAATCCAGTCTTCAGCAGCTTCACACCCAACAGGCTATAATGACTCAGAAAACAAACAAAAAATACCAGACCATTTGAACTTCCAGGAGGTGCTTTAGATTCACTGTGTCCTCAGACTGCCTGAGTGGTAAAGTCCCTTGAAGGGAAATGGAGTTAGATCCAGTCAGAAACATTGCATATTTGAGATGAAAAAGTGCCTACTCTCATAATGATTGCTTTGTGGCTTCCAGCCTGTGTGTTTAAATTATACTTTAGCTGTCACTGGAAGCCTAATGACAGTATTGGGGCTCCTGTTTCTCTCACTGCAGATCTTTACCTTCTAGCCTCAGCTGTTAATTTTATACAGATTAAGTAGTACAATTGAAAGCCAACCCCCAGACCTGCACCAAAGGGGGGTAGAGGTCTCCAGCAGAGCTGTATATCAACTGAATTCTCTCTCTCTTTTATCTGGGTAGACATTTACAGCTCCCTCCTTTGATGACAAGATTTTGGAGGTGGTAGCAGTGTTTGGTAGCATGCAGATGGCAGTGTCACGGGTGATAAACCTACAGCATCATCGAATTGCACAGGTATCAATTGCTTTTGTGAACTCTTGTCTCCCCCATAATCCATTTTGTGATAATTTTTGTCAGTTTCAGTCAGTAAAGCCCTCCTTTGTGCTCTCTCTGGTCTACCAGGGCTGAAAATGAGCATGTTCAGGGGCGATTTGGGCACAGAATTGTTTGCTAGCACTCACTTGGTAGGAGTTAGACCTGCAACTCAAGTACACATTGTTCCAAACACACAGCAAATGGTTCCTGCTGCACAAGGGCAAGGCATGCCCTGCCACTCAGGCACATGTGCCTCTAGCAGCACCAAAGGTATAGTACCTGGGGAAGTGCTTTGGAAAGAAAGAGAATATCTCATGCTTTCAGAAAACCAACATTTTAGAGCTTCTCTGATTCAATCATTTGCAGTGTCGGACGGTGAAGATAGCAATCCTTGGAGAAGAGGGAGTTCCTGTGCAAGTGGATGGAGAAGCCTGGATCCAGCCTCCAGGTTACATTTGGATTGTTCATAAGAACAGGGCACAAACCCTCACCCGAGACAGGGTAAGAACAGCTTTGCATATGCTGTGTAGTACAGACACGTTTTGATGGCACATACTCTCAGGGAGCATGGTGAGCTTATCTCTGTGAATCTAAGAGTATTTTGCTACATCCCATAGCTGCTTTTTTGAAAGAACATGGTTAAACTTGCATTCTCCACTTGGGAAATCACAGAAGTTAGGTTGTTTATGCAAGCTTATTTTGCTTCCTTGTCTAGGTGCCTTGGGACAGCATTTCTTAACACGCTTGCATGCTTTTTTTTCCACAGGATGCCTGCCTCACTGAGTACCATGGATTGTCTACAGAAAACTGCTCATTGTTTTAATTTCTCATTATTGTTCAACATGTAGCTTATACCTCCTTGACCAACTAAAGCACTGCCTTATGCCTTCTTCAGCAGCATGTGTCTGTCTCATGTCATAATTTTCAAATATATCTGATGAGTACCAGCACATAAGGAAGTGTCCTAGTCAGTTTACTGTATTCCTGAATAGTGTAAAGCTAAAGGAAAGGATAAAGGCCTTGCTGTGTTACAAATAGGCTTTATAGTTCCTCACAGCTCTGTATATGAACAGTTTGGTTGATAGCAGCTGTTAATACTTTCCAGCATAACACCTCTTTACCCAGCTTCCAGAACAAATCAAAGTCCTCTACAAAGGACTCACCTGCTGTCTAACATGAAAAGAGAGAACAATGAAGAGGAAAAAAAGAAAGCAGTCTGATACAGGCCTGAGGCACATTGCCTGGCAGGAAGTTACAAGTATGATGGTATGAAAAGAAAGCAAAGGTTGGGCATACAGACCCTCTGTTATGGTAGGTCAGGGCAATACCCGACCTTTTGAGCTGGGAAAGGACATTTTGATAGACTCACAGAATGGTTTGGGTTGGAAGGGACCTTTAAATGTCACTAAGTCCAACCTTCCTGCTGTAAGCAGGGAAGTCTTCAACTAGATCAGGTCGCTCAGAGCCCTGTTCAACCTGACCTTTAATGTTTCCAGGGTTGAGGCATCTCCATCTCTGGGTAACCTGTTCCAGTGTTTCACCACACTCATTGTAAAAAATGCCTTCCTTATATCTAGCCTGAATCTACCCTCTGTTAGTATAAAACCATTTCTCCTTGTCCTATCACCCCTTGACGCAAATGTTGTGGGAGAGGATGAGACAGAAGTACTGCACACAGTTTTTCCTGGAGAGAGTTTCTGCAGCGTCACATGGAGACTTGGAGGGGGAGTGACCGAAGGAGATAGCACAGAGGAGAGACAGGATTCCTGCAGAAAAAGTGGGAGGGAGAAAAGGAGAGTCAAACTACATGTAGGTATGATGAGAGAGGTGGAGTGAAGCACAGAGGTAGAGAGGACACACAAGTCCTGCAGTGAGTGTGCTGTGTGTTAGGCCATCTGAAGACATGGCTATGATTGTGTCATCCCACTCCTCATTGTTTGCAAACCCAGTTTTGCAAGCATGGAGTTGCTGCTGAGGAAGAGGTTCCAGTTTTGCAGAGCAACATTCAGTTTTTGGCTTGATTGTGGGCTTATCTTTATTTTTCCTGCCATCTTTGAGATCACCATTGCATATGTAACTATATACATATATATATGCATATTCCAGCAGGAATATTGGTAAGGGTGTAAGTGGGACAGGTCCTAGTTCTGATTTGAGCTGCTTCACCCACCAGGGAGGCACAGTTTACTTCTAGATAAAGAGGAGTCTTGAGCATGCTTAATTTCCAGCTCTGAGATGTCACAGTAGAGGTGATACAGCTACTCAAAGAAAAGGCTGCCACCAATGGGGAATTGATAGGTTTTGCTGGTCTGGCCCTTAGAATTGGTCTGCCATTTTAACTAAAACTGGCCTTAAGGAAAAGTTGAGCCAAGGCAAATATGTGGCACGGAAAACTTCGCCCAGACAGCTAGCTAGCAAAGTTATAAGCAGATGAATAACTGAGTGCTGCAATGAGAAGTGTCTATACCAGGTCTACATGTTTTACAGGCATAGGCACAGCTATTGTTTTTTATAGGGTGTTTACAAGGTATCTTATATTTTACTTGCTTTGGTTTTAGGCATTTGAGAGCACCCTGAAGTCCTGGGAGGACAAACAGAAGTGTGAGTTGTCCCGACCCTCCTCTTTCTCTCTGCAACCAGAGATCATGTCTGAAGAAGAATCCACCCAGATCAACCAGTTTGGTCAAGCTGCAGGTGCTCTGATCCACAGGTGAGACTCAATTTGGTTTTGGTGAACAGAGCCCTCCTTTGGTGCCTGAAGTTCTTTCCTAGTGCCTTCTCCTGGAGATATTTCTGTTCACTCTTCTGTAGTGCTGGTTCATGTCACTGGATGTAGCATAATTCATTGTGCACTGTCCCAGCTGCACAAGGACTGAAACTGTATGCATTTCCTTTGGCCGGTCTGGACAAATAATAAAGGTTACTTTCGTGAGCCAGCAGGAATCTTTTAACTGTGAAAGAACCCATTATCTTTGAATATCAACTGTTTCTATCAGGAATGAAACAAAAGAATTCTCTAGGAGCTCACATGACAAGTTGAGTTCTTGTAACCCCTGATGCTCAGCAAAGGCTTGTGGAGGAAGTCACTGTATGCTGATCTTAGAATCATAGAATCGTTAGGGTTGGAAAGGACCTTAAGATCATCCAGTTCCAACCCCCCTGCCATAAGCAGGG